>JAODAL010004159.1:0-102500 GCA_025379985.1 Phyllomedusa bahiana
AAATTTTGGATGGTATTTTGTCTCAGAGCTCTTTGAATCACTGAAATCAGACACCTGTGATACATAGTTTGCCTGGTGTGCTTAATTACAGACTTAAAAAGGATGTTCCACATTATTAAGCAGGTTACAGGTTTCTAGCAAAATGGAAAAGAAAAAGGGTCTCTCTGCTGCCGAAAATCATCAAATAGTGTAATGCATTGGACTAAGTATGGACATAAGCTATTTCTTGAAAACTTGATCACTGTACTGTCAAGAGATTTATAACTGATTTTAAGCACAGACAGTTTTGTGCAGATAAAGGCATTATGAGGAAGGTTTCTGCCAGACACGGTTTCCCAATTAAGAGAGCAGCTGCTCTGCTACAAAGCAGCAAACAGGTATTTGAGCCTGCTGGTGCCTCTGGAGTCCCACGAACCTCAAGGTGTAGAATCCTTCAGTCTTCCATAAACATACCATTCGGCCACCCCTAACCATTGTTCTCAGGCAGAAACGGTTCCGTTGGGCACACGTATACATGAAGGCTAACTTGAAACAGTGATGTTTACTGATGAGTGCAGTGCAACTCTGGATGGTTCAGATGGATAGAGTGGTGGATAGTTGGTGGATGAGCACCATGTCCCAACAAGGTTGAGACGTTAGCAGGGAGGTGGTGGAGTCATGTTTTGGGACAGAATCATGGGGAGAGAGCTGGCAGGCCCTTTTAGGGTCTCTGAAGGTGTAAAAATGACCTTTGCAAAGTATATAGAGTTTCTGACTGACCACTTTTTCCATGGTACAAAAAGAAGTACCGTGCCTTCCATAACAAAATCATCTTCAGGCATAACAATGCACCATCTCATACTGCAAAGAATACCAAGTCATTGATTGCTATGGGCATAAAAGGAGAAAAATTCATGGCGTGGCCACGATTCTACCCAGACCTCAAGCCCATTGCCAACCTTTGAAGCATCCTCAAGCAAAAGTTCACATCAAAACAGCAGCTCTGGGAGGCTATTCTGACATCCAAAAATATCACTGCAAATAATAATCCCTGTTAAAACATAACTTTTACTAGACTTGCTAAATTTATTAATATCTTACCTTGATTACCACTACAATTACCTAGATGATACAGGACATACTGTGCACTGTCCAGTTCACTGTGAGTAATCGCCTCCTTATTTAAAAGCGTGCTTCGGCTTTAATGACAGGCAATACTACATGCGGGTTTATAAACACCTTTATTTATCCCAGCTTATCCCGACGCTTTCCACCAGTATAGACTTAGTGGTTCATCAGGGATTCTAATCGATGTGGAAAGAGATACGTATATACATACGCATATTACTAAAACATGTACTTCCCTATTCAAGTTGATAAGTGAAACCGATATTAGACTTAAGTGCTCGGTTAACGGATGAATCCCGCCAGCTCTCTAGATGCTGGCAACCCAAATAAGAGGGATACCCTCTGTTCATATAGAATTTGTAGTATTTCTTATATTCTGACATCCAGCAAATAAATCCAAGCAGAAACTCTCAACTCACAAGTTCAATGGATTTGAGAATTGTGAAGGTGATATCAAAGAAGGGCTCAAATGTTATTATGAAACTTGCCCTGTTACAATGTTTTTGATTAAAATAGCTTTTGATTTCAGTAAATGTGACCTCTTGATGCTGGAAAAACCATAAATGACCATTTTCAGTTCAACTCTGCTATGCATATTAATTTAAAACAGTGCATTTTGAGGCTTTTCCTTTGTTGAAAATAATGTTATCATTGGGAGGTTTTTCCAATAAAACTTGATTTATGCTCAAACGGTTGATGATTTCAACATTATTATGACTGTCATTTCCATCAACCAATCAAGTCAATCAGAGAACTGTAGACATAGTTTGTAAGGCTGAAAAAAGCCAAATGTCCATCCAGTTCAGCCTATTGTCCTATAGTATTGATCCAGAGGACGGCAAAAACCCCCATGAGGTAGAAGACAATTGTCCTCATTTTAGGGAAAAAATTCCTTCCCGACTCCAATCTGGCAACCAGAATAAATCTTTGGATCAACGACCCTTCTCCAGAATCCTAGTCACTATAACTTGTTATATTATTACATCTAGAAACGTATCCAGACCCTTCTCCAAAATCCTAGCCACTATAACTTGTTATATGATTACACTCTAGAAATGCATCCAGACCCTTTTTGAACTCTGTTAGTGTATTCACCATGACAATTTCCTCTGGCAGAGAGTTCCACAGGCTCACTGCTCTTACAATAAAGAATCCCTTTCTATGTTTATGTAGAAACTTTCTTTCCTCTAGACGTAGAGGATGTCACTTTGTTCTCGATACAATTCTGGTTATAAATAGATCTTGGGAGAGATCTCTATATTGACCCTTAATATATTTAAACATATTTTTTATGTCCCCCCTCAAAGCCGTCTTTTCTCTAAACTAAATAACCCTAATCTTGCTAATCTTTCTGGGTATTGTAGTTCACCAAGCCCTTTTATTATTTTTGTTGCCCGGCTTTGAAACTGTTCAAGTGTATAATGTCTTTTCCGTGCACTGGTGCCAAAAACTGTACACAATACTCCATTTGTGGTGACTAGTGATTTATATAATGGGAGAATAATGTTCTCATTATGTGCATCTATTCCCCATTTTAATACACCCCATGTTCCTATTTACCTTGGCAGCTGCTGCCTGACACTGGCTGCTACAATTAAGTTTACTGTCCACCGGGATTCCCAAGTCCTTCTCCATTTCACTTTTTCCCAGCAATTTTCTGTTTAACAAGTAATCATGGAATGTAGTTTTCCTTCCCATGTGTGTAACCTTGCATTTATCTGTGTTAAACCTCATATGTCATTTCTCTGCCCAGGTCTCCAACTTAGATTCCTTTGTAATAAAACATTATCCTCTAGTGTGTTGATTACTTTATAGAGCTTAGTGTCATCTGGAAAGATTGATATTCTACTGTGCAATCCATGTGTAAAGTCATTAATGATTACATTAAAGAAAATAGGGATCAACACTGACCCCTGTGGTAACAGGGATGCAATCTGACTATGTACCACTAATCACCACCCTTTGTTTTCTATCACTGAGTCAGTTACTTACCCACTTGCAAACATTTTCCCTAGTCCAAGTATTCTCATTTTACTTAGCAACCTTTTATGCAGCATAGTATCAAATGCTTTAGAAAAACTTAGTTATATGATATCCAATGTCTAAAACTAACCTCCTCATAGAAGCTGATGAGATTAGTTTAACAGGACCGATCCTTCATAAACCCATGCTGGAACGGAGTTATACATTTATTTACAGTGAGATACTCCCGGATAGCATCTCTAAGAAAACCTTCAATCATTTTACCTACAACAGAGATTAAACTTACCAGCCGAAAGTTTTGCAGGATCGCTTTTTGACACCTTTTTGAATATTGGCACCACATTTGCTATGCGGGGTTGTCTAACTACAAGAATTGCTTTTTATGTTAAAGATCTTGCGAAAACAAGTCACTTTGCAATATGTGTCCATTAACAGTGTCCTACCTATTCCTAGATGTCCCCTCTTGTATGGGCTGCATCAGCTCCTCAGGTTGCTATAGCCACAGACCTGTTCGATCTCTCCTAATAGGCTGCCAGTTTTGGTTGCTATAGCTCTGGTGTCCTCAGCAGCTCGTCACTACTGGCGAGTAAAGCCAGTAAACACGACCCTGAATTCAAAAATGAAAAGGAGAAAACAGGATTGAGGTAAGATGAATCGATGCAGTGAGACAACACCTTTAACTCCAATTATTCATAAGTCATTTAGCGCAGCAAGGGTGTAAGAGCCTTAGTCCTTTCCATAGTTGTCTTAGACCTTTGTTTTTTTTGGCTCTAAAGTCCTCGGCGTCAATGGGGAGAGGTATATTTGCACAATATATGCTTCAGAATATGGAAAAAAATTATGTACGATTGAACCATTGTATTGGCCTATATCCATAACCTCAGATTAACTGTATTACTAACTATGTGCCGTGTACACTAATTATGCAGGTGCGCAGATGGAAAGCCAGCTACAAATGAAAACTGTCTCTCCACTGAAAAGGTAGGGAAGGCTTATTACCATCTGTCTTCTCAACCGCTTCCGGTTTCCTGCTCCAAGTAACGCTGGGGCTCCATATTATTTCTGTAGTGAGTTCAGGGGATGTATTTCCTAAGAGCGTCGCTAGGGGCCTAAAACATCCAGGGCCCAAGTCCTCTGTGTTACATTTTGCTCAGTAGGGCTCTGTTCACACAGCATTTTTCACGCCACATTGTGAACTGCGACTTGTGTTTTTGCAGAGAAAAGACATGTTCCTGTCACTAATTTTACGCGTATTCCGTATAGATCCTGTCCATCACCTCAGCGGTCACTGTACAATGAAAATCAGCGATGAAAAATTAACTTTTTCAAAAGTGCTCACCTACATATGACAGTGTAATACGATATAAATAACAGTCACCGAATAATACACCTACACATGGAACAAATATACCATAAAAATGATTGTTACTAAAAAAAAAACTAATACAAAACCAAGACCCAAAAGTATTACTACTTAAGGATCAAATGATACTGCCAGACCATGGGCAAACGCGACCACCTATCAATTGTACACAGGCTCTGAAGACGCATATTAACAGCATACAGTGACCAGTTAGTGGCAGATAAACAGTGTGCACAGGCTGTGCAGAAATCTAAGTGATTACACCGAAGTTAAATTTAGTGACTTACAGGAGATGTTTTTTTCGCCATGATGACTTCTCCCAGCCATGACTCGTCTATACAGAAGTTACCAAATATAGAATCCTCACTTTTCCAGCACATATATACAGGGGCGTAACTAGAGAAGCCAGGGCCCCAAAGCAAACTTTTGGATGCCCCTCCCCCCTCCCTGACCACGGCCATGTACCATGACATGCTGTTAGATAATGTAGATAATAAAGGGGCAAATACCTCACCCGACATATCCCTATCATACTGCTACCAAACAAATCCACTATACCAAAACCAATATTACCAATAACGCTACTACATATGGACTTGATTATACCGCCAGAACATAGTGACTGAATAATACCCCTACACTATTACTGATCAGTACACAAAGACCAATAGTACCGCCATATAGTGACCATATAGTGGTATATACCAGTGTACAGTACACAGGCTCTGCAGACTGTATATAACCACCATACAGGACCATATAGTGGTAGATAACAGTGTACACAGGCTCTGTAGACATATAAGTGATTACAGTGCAGTTACCTCTTGTGACTCACAGGTGACGTTTCTCTGACGAGTCGTTGACTTTCCCCTTTGTTCTGCATCCGGTCCAGACCTTCATGATGACATCTCCCGACCACTTGTCCCTGCAGATTTAGACACAAATATCTTAGAATCCTGACTTTTCCAGCACCAGCCCCCTGGCTATATGGGGTCCATTTAGACAGGCAGGGTTTAGATAGGATATATGGGACCCCAAATAGGCAAAGTTTAGGTAGCCAATAGAGTGCCCATATAGGCAGGCAGGGTTTAGGTAGCTATAGGGAGCCATACAGGTAGACAGTGGTTAGGTAGCTATAGGGGCCATATAGGTAGGGTTTAGGTAGCTAAAGGGGCCCCATATAAGTAGACAGGCAGGCTTCGGGGGCTATATAGGTAGGCAAGCTTTAGGGGGCTATAGGGGCTATATAGGCAGACAGGCTTCACGGTAGCTATAGGGCTATTCAGGCAGGCAGACATAGAGCTATATAGGCAGCCTTTAGGGGCTATCTAGGCAGGCTGGGGGGCTATCTAGGCAGGCTGGGGGGGCTATCTAGGCAGGCTGGGGGGCTATCGAGGCAGGCTAGGGGGGCTATTGAGGCAGGCTAGTGGGGGCTATCTAGGCAGGCTGGGGGGCTATCTAGGCAGGCTCGGGGGCTATCTAGGCAGGCTAGGGGGTATAAAGGCAGCATTAGTGCGTATAAAGGCAGGCTTAGAGGGTATATAGGCAGGCTTAGAGGGTATACAGGCAGGTTTAGGGGGTATACCGGCAGGATTAGTGGTTATACAGGCCGGCCTTGGTGGTATACAGGCCGGCCTTGGTGGTATACAGGCAGGCTTAGGGGTATACAGGCAGGCTTAGGGGGTATACAGGCAGGCCTTGGTGGTATACAGGCTGGTTTAGGGGTATACAGGCAGGCTTAGTGGGTATATAGGCAGGCTAGGGGGTGTATAGGCAGGCTTGGGGGTATACAGGGAGGCTTAGGGGGTATAAAGGGAGGCTTAGGGGTATACAGGGAGGCTTAGGGGGTATATAGGCAGGCTAGGGGTATACAGGCAGGCTTAGGGGTATACAGGCAGTCTTAGGGGGTATACAGGGAGGCTTAGGGGTATACAGGGAGGCTTAGGAGTATACAGCAGGCTTAGGGGGTCTATAGGCAGGCTAGGGGGTATACAGGCAGGCTTGGGGGCAGGTAAAATAAGAAATAACTTACTCACCTCGGTCCACGCTCCCCCGATGCGCCGCGCGGCAGTCTCTCTGCAGCCTCTGTGCTCAGCGCGGGCGGCGCGGTGATGTGACGTCACCGCGCGCGCCCACGTGATCACAGACAGCCGGCAGGGGAAGTAGCAGGGCGGAGCGAGTGTCACTCCGTTCTGCTATTTCCGGGCAGCGCTGCCTCTGAACGCTCGGGCCGTAGGGCCCGGGCGTTCAGAGGCTGTATGCGCCGGGCCCCTCAGCTCCCCGCCCGCCGCAGTGAACTGTTAAGTTCACTGCCGGCGGGCACAGGAGCGGCATTACCGGGGTATCTGACGCAGTAGCAGCTGCCCCGGGCGCGGGCCCCCATAAGCGCACGGGCCCCTGGGGCAACTGCTACGTTTGCTACCCCGTTAGATACGCCCCTGCATATATACCTACCTATCTACTGGGGGTATGATAGAAAAGCCCAGTGTCTGCTGTGGAGGATGGGGAGTAACCCATGGTTCCATTAGGTAGGTTTATAGACCCCCTCCCATTAGGTAGGTATATAGGTCTCAGTAGGAGATATGTAGGTTATATATCCCCCAGTAGGTATGTATAAAGGGTATATGTTCCCCAGTAGGTAGGTATATAGTTTATATGACCCCAGTAGGTAGATATATAGGTAATAGGGTCCCCTAGTAGATATGTAGATAATAGTTTCCCCCAGTCAGTATATAGATAATAGGGTCCCCAAATCTATAGATAGGTTATATGGTACTCCCAGTGTATATATAAAGGTAGGTAGTAGGGCCCCCAGTATACATATATAGGTGTGTAATAGGATCCCCCATATAATATAATATATATATATATATATATTATAATATATATAATATATAATACTATATATATATATAAATATATAAATATATATATATATATATATATATATTTATATATATATATATATATATTGGAAAGCAACAGGGCCCCCAGTATACATATAGGTAGATAATGGGGCCCCAGTATAGACTTAGGTAGTAGGGCATATTAAAAAATAACAGTACTCACCTTTCTCGCGCTCACTGAAGGTCCCGCTGCTCTCTGTCTTCTTCTCGCACAAGTGGCGTGACGTCATCATGCCGCTCAGGCTCGTAAGCTTCTGGCCTAGGAAATCCTGGGAGCCACATCCCGGTATAGGCAACATGATGACTTCACACCGCTCATGCGTGTTACAGACAGCGGTAGTGGATCCGCTGGACCACCGCAAGCGATGGTGTAAGGGAGCGGAGTCTAAGTAGCACCCGGTATTCACCAGAGCCCATTGCAAAGCGGGATGGACTTGCTGCGGTGGGAAACTACCAGGTCGCTTCCACTGACGGGACTTGCTTGCGGTGGCAGCCAAGGGTGAGCATGGTACCAAATCGTGAGTCGTAGACAAGCGGTAAGGTCAGGGCAGGCAGCAAAGGTTCGAGGTCAGGAGACGTAGCAAGAGGGTGAGAACACCAAAGAAGACTAGGATGTACTTGGAACGCTTTCTCTAAAGGCTAGGGACACAATAGATCCGGCAAGGAAGTGCCGGGGCGGTAACCTTATCTAGGACCAGCGGCCAGCAATAACCAATTTCTGGCGCGCTGGCCCTTTAAATTTCAAAAAAGTACTGCGCGCACTAGAGGGCGCGAGCGCGTACTGCAGCCGGCAGAGAGCCGCACGGGGACAGGAGCGTGGCTGGGTAAGTGGAAACGCTCGGGGGGCGAGTACACCCGCGGCCCGCCCTGCGGACCGCGGCGCTACTCGTCCCCGGAGCAGGGGGGCACGGGCCGGGCACGAGCCAGACACGGGTGCGCTGTAGCTTGACCCACGGCTGCGGGACCACTCGTGACAGTACCTCCCTTCTTAGACCTCCTCCTCTTTCTGGAAAGAAGGAACTTCCTTAGCAGGTCACGATTCAAAATGTTGTCCTCCGGCTCCCAAGATCTCTCCTCCGGCCCAAATCCTTCCCAATCAATTAGAAAGTGTCGCCTCCCTGTGATAGACTTCATAGCCAGAATTCCTTTCACCGTGAACACGTTGGAGGCCTACGCTTCAGTGGGAGAGGAGGCGGCTTTCTGAGAGAAGCGATTGAGCACCATAGGCTTCAGCAGGGAGACATGGAAAGAATTCGGGATACGCATGGTAGGAGGGAGCCGGAGCTTATAGGCCACCAGATTGATCCGCTGTAACACCTCAAATGGCCCCAGGAACCATGGACCTAGATTATAGCTAGGGATCTTGAGCCGGACATATTTGGCAGACAGCCATACCTTATCAACTGGAGCAAAAGTCGGGGGTGGTCTCCTCTTCTTGTCCGCCTGCGACTTCATGCAGGCAGTCGCTTGCTGAAGGCACTGGCGAGTCTGCTTCCAGATGGCCCTCATGTCCCGAACCAGGGTATCCACCACAGGAACCTCGGAGGCAGAAGACAGAGGGAGGGGAGGGCGGGGATGCAGCCCATAGACAATATAGAAGAGTGAAGAGCCCGTGGATTCAGAGTCCAGGGAGTTATATGAGAATTCGGCCCAGGGCAATAGACTGGACCAATCATCTTGTCGGGCCGAGATGAAGTGACGAAGATACGTGCCAAGCATTTGATTGATCCTCTCCACTTGACCGTTGGATTGCACGTGGTAAGCCGAGGAAAAGTCCAATTTTACTTGCAACCTGGAGCAGAGGGCACGCCAGAACCTGGAGACAAATTGAACCCCGCGGTACGAGACGATGTGTGAGGGAGGCCGTGTAGACGGAAGATGTGTTCAAAGAAGAGTGTGGCGAGCCGAGGAGCGGAAGGAAGACCTGGCAATGGGACAAAGTGTGCCATCTTCGAAAAACGGTCTGCGACCACCCAAATGACAGTATTGCCAGAGGAAGGAGGATGGTCGGTGATGAAATCCATAGACGCCTGGGACCATGGAGACCTTGGCGTGGGCAAGGGATGCAGAAGGCCAGATGGGCCACGACGGGGGGTCTTATCCCGGGCACAGATGGCAGGGCCGGACTGGGACTAAAAAGCAGCCCTGGCACAAAACTCCCACCAGCCCACATACAATGCCTCCGAGTATTCCCTTGGTCATGCACTTTGCCATTTTCTAAAATAAACAACACTGTAAACAGAGGCAAGAAAGTAAATGTGGTGCAGAGAAACCCCTAATCACAGAGTCAGGGCACAGGTGTGTACTCTCTTTACGATCAGGGACAAGTGTACACTACCACTATACAGGTGCCAAAAGACTTCTAATACTGCCATGTATAGACCACATAGTGGCCAGATCACCGGCAAATTACAGGTCACCATCACTTGACAGTAAACATAGCATTGATCAAACACAGAAGCAAAATAACCCCCGACATTCAGGGACTTACAGGTGACATCTTCTCTGATGAGTCACTTTCTTTCCATTTTCTTATGGTTCAGACCACAATGATAACTTTTCCCAGCCATGTCACCTCCCTGCAGAATTCACCACACAAACATCTGGAACTCCTCACGTTTCTAGCACCTCTGTATCTGTGCCCCACCTGTGTACAAACTCTCCATCCATAGCACCGCAAATGTTACAATGACCCCTTTGTGCACCAAACAATAAAAGTGCCTCCAGACAGATATGGGGTGCCCGTTTCTGCACCGAATTTCAGTTTTTATTTTGTTTCCTTATATAGTAGGTAGGTAAACCCCTAATATAGGACATAGGTACACCCCTAAATTAAGTAGCTAAACAGGTACACCCCATTTTGGGGAGGAAGACCCCAATTAGGTAGGTAGGAATATAGGCTCCTATAAAGTAGGCTGGTAAATAGGCCCTCATTAGGTAGGTATGTAGGCTGCAGCGGCCCAGAATCTGGCAACCCACCAGTCTGATCCGACTGGTAGCTGGAAAGTTCGAAGCAGACAAATGGCCCAGTTTAATGCATCACAATAGTCTGGGCCTCTGCATAGGCAGAGTAGGGCCTGTAAATGAGGAGGACCCGCAGGAGTCGGCTGCTTCTAGGCAGAAGCTAACGTGGGCGGCAATAGATGACGAGGAGCGTGTGTGGTCACTGCTAAGTTTCCTGGCATCTACCTCACACGTGAGTGCACTGAGCAGTTTTTCGGACAGTGTTTGCGGCGCTGCTTCTGCACACACAGTCCTGACGCTGCCAGTGCCTAACTTTGATGGCACAGATTGAGTTCACACGTCGTATAGTGGCGCATAACTGTGCGCCACAATACACCTGCCGTAGAAAGTACGCACTGGCCAGTGCTTACCTTCCCACAGAAGGTGTATAGCGGCGCGCACAGGTACATACCATTATACGCTGTGTGAACCCAGCCTTACACAACACTGAGATGTTAAGCACTCCACCATGCTGGCTGCTGCCCACACCGTCAGAGGAGACAGGAGCAACGACCTATATATAAATTAAAATGAATACCTTGAGGCTGTGGAGCTGGTGGCCTAGTAGGATGCAGCCACTAGGAATCTTCAGGGACTCTGCCACACAGGAACGAGGCAAAGCTTTGGGAGTGGGTTATATGTTCTGCAGCCAGTGGATTCATGCAAGAGAACTGTCTGCATGTTATTAAGGCCACCGAGTGTATCGTGCAGCCGGCGCTGCTCCTGCCGCTTTTCAATCATGTGTGACAGTCTGAGCTCCGGCCGCGGCGCTCCGCTGTGGCCGGCCGGTGCTCACACTATCACATACTGAAAGAAGGCAGGAGCAGCGCCGGCTGCACGATACACAGGGCGGCTTGGTCCTCTCTTTGTCTCCATACTGGTACCCTCAGGGGACAGGACAGTGTGTGCGGCTGCGGCTCAAGCACTCTTCCTGACTCCTGAGGTGTGGAGCACTGAGCAATCCGCAACGGCGGCCCAGCGCAGTGGCTGCAGCTTATAACTGCTGTCAGGAGCGGCCGAACGCAACAACCGTGGCCCTCCACAGCGGTGCTGCTTATGTATTAATAGAAGGTAGGAGCAGTGCCGCTGTATGTACACCCAAAATATATTTCGGCCACAGAGCAGGCGGCCCATTGTGACCCGGCCCCTCGGAATTCTGCCCGGCCAGACAGGTTCTCAGTCCGGGCCTGACAGATGGTACAGGCTTCCACAAATTCTCTTGAGTGCCTAGCAAGAGTCGGCCACCAATAGAAGCGGGAGATCAGCTGAAACGTCTTTCGAGCACCAGGATGCACAGCCACCAGGGAGCAATGTCCCCATTTTAGAAACCTCCTCCACAGAGCTGGACGCACGTAAGTCTTCCTCCGAGGAATCTGCTGGAGTTCCACTGGAGCAACATGAACCAAACCTTCTGGGGGTATAATATGCTGAGGACCGGGATTTTCACCGATGGTATCAGAGGCGATGAAGAGAGTGTCGGCCTTGATGTTTTTTTCTGCCGGGCGGAAGTGACTCCGGAAGTCAAAATGTGAAAAGAACAGCGACCACCTGGCCTGGCGAGGATTTAGACATTGAGCCGACTGGAGATACAGGAGATTCTTGTGGTCTGTATAAACATCAATGGGATGGCCCCCTTCCAGGAGGTGGCGCCATTCCTCCAGGGCCAGCTTGATGGCTAGCAATTCCCGATCCCCGATGGCGTAATTCTTCTCCGCCGGAGAGAAGGTCTCGGAGAAAAATCCGCAAGTGAGACTTCTGCCCTTGGTCCCTTTTTGCATGAGAACCGCCCCTGCTCCCACGGAAGAGGCATCCACCTCCAGAGCGAAAAGTTTTTCTGGGTCCGGGCGAGACAGGATAGGTGCAGAGGCAAAAGCCGACTTAAGCTCCGTAAATGCCTTCTCGGCCGCTTGTGACCAGAGTCTCGGATTGGCATTCTTCTTAGTAAGGGCCAAAATCGGTGCCACCAGTGTGGAAAAATGGGGAATAAACTGCCGATAGTAATTTGCGAACACTAAGAAGTGCTGTATGGCCGAAGTACGACAGGTCAAGGCCATTGCAGAACGGCCGCTAACTTCACTGGATCCAACTGTAGGCCTTTATTAGAGACAATGTATCCCAAGAATGGGAGGCTTGCCGATGAAAAAGGCATTTCTCCAACCTGGCGTATAACTGATTACTGCAGAGACGACTCAGTGCCTGGCGTACTTGCACCCGATGGCTTTGAGGATCAGGAGAAAAAAATCAAGATTTCGTCCAAGTAGACGATGACACAGGAATAAAGGAGGTCTCTAAAGATGTCATTAATGAATTCCTGGAAGACAGCTGGAGCATTGCAGAATCCAAAAGCCATCACCAAGTATAGAAAGTGCCGGTCACGCGTATTAAAGGCCGTCTTCCTTTCATCGCCCTCTCGGATTCTAACGAGGTTGTAAGCTCCACGCAGGTCTAATTTAGAAAAGACCTTGGCCCCCCGGAGCCGGTCGAAGAGTTCCGAAATTAGAGGTAACGGATATCGGTTCTTCACGGTGACCTTGTTAAGGCCCCGGTAATCGATGCAGGGGCGAAGAGAACCATCCTTTTTCTCAACGAAGAAGAAACCGGCTCCAGCTGGAGAAGAGGACTTGCGGATAAAGCCCTTCTCCAAATTCTCCTTTATATAGGCCGACATGGCCAGAGTTTCAGGTACGGATAGCGGATAGACCCTGCCTCGAGGGGGACTGGTCCCAGGGAGAAGGTCAATCGGACAGTCATAGGGCCGATGGGGCGGCAGCGTCTCGGCCTCCTTTTCAGAAAACACATCCGCAAAGTCCTGGTATTCCGCTGGCAGGCCTGGCAGAGGTTTGGGAGATGACTGCGGAGGGATGGCATGCACCTGGCGGAGTGCGACCATACATTGACTCCGGCATTTCGGTCCCCAACGCAAGACCTCGCCGGTCTTCCAGTCGAGCATAGGGGCACGATGTTGCAGCCATGGGAGCCCCAAGAGGATTGCCGACGAAGACCTTGGCAGCACATAGAAGGCGATCTTCTCCTTGTGCAGAGCCCCCACCTGGAGGGACACCGGCCTGGTGATGTACTGGACGAAGTCGCTCAGTAGTTCCCCACTGACGGAAGAAATCACCAGCGGTTTTTCCAGCCGGACTAGCGGCAGACAATATCGGGATACCGATAGCGGCAGACCCAGAATCCAGGAAGGCAGGGGCCTGAAACGAGAGTCCAGCATCAGTCGTGACTTGTACCGGCATCGTCAGATGTGAAGAGGAAGAATTAGCACCTAGGGATGCCTCTCCTACGGGACCTAGGTTTGAGCGTTTCCAGGCCGCTGGGGACGTAGCGGGCAACCTCGGAGGAGGTGATCTGGACTAGCACAGTACAGGCAAAGATTCTCCACACGCCGACGGGATAGCTCTTGGTCCACCTGCATGGGTTCCTTACTGGGAGACTGCGGTAATGGCAGCGGGAGCTTCTGGAACACAGGGGCTAGCCGAGGCAGACGGCGGGGGCGAACGGTGTCTCGTTCCTGGCGAAGCTCCTCCTGTCTCTCGGCGAAACGCGTATCAATGCGGGTGGCCAGGTGGATGAGTTCGCTCAGAGAGGATGGAGTGTCTCTAGCGGCCAGTGCGTCCTTCACCCTGCTGGATAGGCCCTTCTTAAAAGTGGCGCAAAGGGCAGCGTCATTCCAGGATAACTCCGAGGTCAATGTATGGAACTGTACTGCATAGTCTCCTATGGAGGAGTCACCCTGGCGAAGGTTCAGGAGTGCCATCTCGGCTGAAGACGCACGTGCTGGTTCCTTGAAGATGCTACGGAATTCTTGGAGGAAGGCCTGTAGGTCTGCGGTCACGGGGTCGTTCCTGTCCCAGAGGGGTGTTGCCCAAGCCAGAACCTTCCCGGAAAGTAGGCTGACCACGATTGCCACTTTTTCCATCTCAGTGAGGAACTGATCAGCCATCAACTTGACGTGCATGGAGCACTGGGTGATGAAGCCCTTGCAAAGCTTAGGGTCCCCGTCGTCTTTAGATGGTAGATAGAGACGAAGCTTGGGACCCACCGAAGCCAGCGGACCAGAAGGTGTAGGAGGAACCACCGGTGGAGATGACGGCTGCTGCTGAGGCGTGAGGAGCTGTCGCACCATGTCAGACAGCTGATCCAATTGCTGTGCCTGTTGCGCAATCTGCTGCGACTGCTGGGCGACAATGGACATGAGATCCGCAATACTGGGTAGAGGCACCTTGGCGGGATCCATGGCTGGATCTAACTGTTACGGACAGCGGTAGTGGATCCGCTGGACCACCGCAAACGATGGTGTAAGCCACGCCAGAGAGCGGAGTCTAAGTAGCACCCAGTATTCACCAGAGGGTCAGAACACCGAAGAAGACTAGGACGTACTTGGAACGCTTTCTCTCCAGGCTAGGGGCACAATAGATCCGGCAAGGAAGTGCCGGGGCGGTAACCTTATATAGGACCAGCGGCCAGCAATAACCAATTACTGGCGCGCTGGCCCTTTAAATTTCAAAGAAGTACCGCGCGTGCACTAGGGGGCGCGCACTGCAGCCAGCAGAGAGCCGCGCGGGGACAGGAGCGTGGCTGGGTAAGTGGAAACACTCGGGGGGGAGAGTGTGCCCCGACCTGCAGACTGTGGCGCTACTCGTCCCCGGAGCAGGGGGGCACGGGCCAGACACGTGACAACGCGTAGTTACTGTCATGTGATGGTGACCTGAGCTGGTTTCTGACCACTATGTGGTCTCTATATGGCGGTGTTGTAGGTTATAAGTTTGTTATTGATAATGTGTATATTCCTGTGAGTGGTTGTGTTTTTTTGGGGGGCCCATACACAGCTCTGCCCAGGGGCCCATAATGCTGTTAAGATGGCCCTGAATACTCCGGAACGCCACAAGCCTGCTTGAGGCTCACCGGAGTACTCTGCGAAGCAGGGAGCGCTCGCTCTGTACTCCGTGGAAGCCACATACATACAGTTAAAGAGACCGTCGACGCTCCAGGCCCACGGCAGCAACCTGGAACCCGACGAGGTTCAGGTCACCAGCAGTTTTATCTGGGGTACTAACCCCAGATAAAACTGCCTAGCGATGCCTCTGGTATTTCCCCTGGATATCACCTGTAACTGGCACTAATATACATGCTCCAGTTACAGAGAAAATCAGCAAAAAAAAAACAGATTGAGTCTACTAAGTGCACTCATACAATGCAGACGAAATGTATGCTGGCTACCCAACATATTGCTTACAAGTTACTCCACTTACAATATAGTTCATAGCTGCCACTTAGCACTGAATACATTTAGAGACAAGTGGAGCTCAGTTCCTCTGTCTCCAAATGGATAAAGTTTTATTTGATTTTATTACTTGCTACTGTGCTGCAATACATTTTAAACACAGTTAACATTTTTGATAGAATCAGTCATATATATTTATATCACATCACAGAAAACTTGGTATTCATCCATACATTCATATTCATTGCTATGTTCTCAGGGATAAGTAATTGATCTTACAAGTACTGGTCTCTCAGCTTGATCTCTCCCGGATACTGTTGCTATGATAAAGCATTTTATGTAACCCCATAGTAATGTATCTATTATCTTTACCTAGTATATACATATACCTGTAGATAATAATTAAATTGGTAATAATTATGAAGCACGTCACCAATTTTCTAAGTAAATATATTTCTAAAGGTAGGAAAATAGAAACAAAATAATCCTCGGCACCGCTGCATGGCACTGTTCAAAACATGTGCAGCGTCTCTGTGTTGATACACAATTTCAACTGTGGATAACAGCGGTGCTCAGTGATCACAAAGTCAGTACTTAAATAGGCATAGGAGAAGAAGAATGTAATGATCCATGGCACTCACCAATCCTTTTTCTGTAAACTTTTAATTCAGCAATCCCCGTCCCATGTCTGTAACGAGTTGCTGAATTAAAAGTTTAGAGAAAAAGGATTGGTGAGTGCCGTGGATCATTACATTCTTCTTCTCCTATGCATATTTCTAAAGGTGATATTGACATGAAATTCTCACCAGATGTCAGTAACAACCCATCCAGTCCACACAGGCAAAGAAACCATAGCTGTCCACATCTTAAGATATATGTAGTAATGAGAAATGACACAGGGAAAAAGTACTGAACACATGAAGAAAGAGAGGTGCAAAAAGCTATGGAAAGTCATGACATCAGCTGAAATCTAGCAGTAATTAGAAAGCAATCCTGATACTTAGTGAAAAATAATATCAACTCGTTAAACTGATGGCCTATAAAAATCGGTCTTGTTACCAAGATGTGACAAGAAACATTTCATGATGGGTAAAACCAATGAGCTGTCTCAACACCTTTGCAACCTCATTGTTAATGGTTTTGGTTACTGAAGAATTTCAAAACTATTGAAGGCTCCAGTGAGCACTGTTGAGGCCATAATCTGGAAGTGGAAAGAACCTAATTTTACCTGGTCCACGACCAGGGACTCCGCACAAGATTTCAGGAGGGAAAAGAATTGTCAGGAGAGCTGTCCATGAACCAAAGACCACCTTTGAAGAGCTACAGAAAGATTTGGAATCAGCAGGCACAATTGTTTCAAAGAAGTAATGCACCACGCAAGTGCTGAATGAAAATGTTAAGAGCATTTAAAGCTTGCTCAAAAACATTTAGACAAGCCTGTGAAATACTGGAAGATTATAGTCAGGTCAGGTGAGACCAAAATTTAACTCTTTGGATGCTATAATACTCACCATGTTTGAAGGCCAAAAAAACAGCATATCACCCCAAAATTCCATACCAACAGTGAAGTTTGGAGATGGGAACATCATGGTATGAAGCTATTTTTCAGCCTACACCACTGGCAAACTTCACATACAGTATCAAGCAAAAGGGTAACAATGTTTTGAACTTTTGACTTTCAGCTCAATATATCACCATCCACTACAGCTTAAGATCATGAGACCATCATTTAATATACAACAACAACCATTTTGGCTATCTCATGCATACATTTGACTTGCAACTATTTATTATATGCATAGTTATGTAGATTCTTGTCATGTAACTGCATTGTTACGGTTTTGCTCCTAAAAATCTAAGGTTCAAGTTCTAGTATTTTCTTAGTATTTTGTAAATCCACCTCTGGCTTTCAACACTGCCTGAATCCTTCTGGGTATGCTTCAGATTCAAGCAAGTCTTAAACAATGCTAAAGTGTTTATAAAGACATCCAAATAATCAAGCTTGTATTACAAATATATATTACAGGTTTCTATTTATTCATCTAATGGTGTTGTTTGCCCATCTGATAACTATATATATATATATATATATATATATATATATATATATATATATATATATATATATATATATATATATCCTCTATGGTTCTACAAATGGCAATTTAAGGTTCTACTCATCCAGTCTACTAAGATTACTCAAGATCAATTAACAGAGGCCAAGGAAAAAGAAAAAAAAAGGAGAGGAAAGAAAAAGGAGGGAACAGCAATTTAGAAAATTTAGAGAAAACAGGAGAAAGAATTATTCTCATTGAGACCAAATGGACGAATACAATCCATCTTGAATATCCAGCGACATTCACGTTGTAATATCAATTTGTCCCAGTTACCTTCACAGATTGGGGGGGCAAGCAAATCAATCCCAATGAATTTAATACAGCTTAGTGAGCCTTGGTGTTTCTCATTTATATGACGTGCTACTGGAGTATCCACTTTCCTCCTAATATCACTTAAATGTTCCCCAACACATCTCCTTAGTTCTCTTTGTCTTTTTCCTACATAGTTTAAGGGACAAGAACAGACAGCCAAATAGATCACTCCACTAGAGACACAGTTGATAAACTGTCTAATTTGATATTTCTCTCCTGTTCTTACACTTTCAAATTCCTTAGTCTGTAATAAATAATTGCAAAAACTACAATTACCACACCGAAAACATCCTATGGGTCTTTTGCGAAGCCAGCAAACATCTCTCGGATACTGATAATTCTAATCCGATAATTCTCAATTTCTCATCCCCTCTTTCTAAATGATTTTCCCTTGGTGTAAGTAGAGTCCTTCGTTCTTGTACTGTAGCATAATCAAATGCTTCCTTGAGAACTCTTTTTGGGTATCCTCTCCTCCAGAAACGTGCCTGCAAATCCTTTGATTGTTCCACAAAAGTGCCAACTTCAGAACAGTTTCTTTTTAAACACAGAAATTGTCCCCTTGGGATCATTCTTAGTAACGGTCTAGGATGACAACTTTCCCATCTCAAGAATCCATTTGACGCTGTTTTTTTCCAATAAACTTTAGTCTCCAAAGTACAATTTTGATTCTTTGAGATAAAGACATCCAAAAAAGGTAATGCATATTTGTTTATCTCATAAGTAAAACGTAATCCCAAATTGTTGACATTCAATGCTTCCAAAAAAGAAATAAAGGTCTCCTCATTCCCCTGCCATAGAATGAAAACGTAATCTATAAATCTCATGAGAATGTGATCATGAAAACACTCATTATCATCAGAAAAGACTATCTCCCTCTCCCAACAGCCCAGGAACACATTTGCATATGTGGGAGCACACAGGCTCCCCTTTGCTGTGCCCCTGAGCTGGTGGTATGTCTTTCTGTCAAAGGAGAATATATTATTGTGTAGAAGAAATGATAATAGTTCCAAGATAAATTTGTTATGTTGTCTGTACACATTACCTCTGAAATTCAGGAAATATCTCACAGCCTCCAGACGCTTGGAATGCGGAATCGATGAATACAGGGCCTCAACGTCTATACTGGCTAGATACGTATTATCGTCCACCACAATGCCCTCAATCTTTGATAATAAATCCAATCTATCCCTTACATATGAGGGCAGGGCAGTGATGAATTCTCCAACACCTTATCCAAATAGATACCCACATTTTGGGTTATACTATCAATCCCAGACACTATTGGTCTCCCTTTAAGGGGGGGATATCCCTTATGTATTTTGGGAAGACAATAAAATGTTGCCTTACGTGGGAACAAAGGTAAGAGAAACTCATATTCTCTCTTACTGATAAGATGATCACTCAATGCCCTCTCCAAAATCTCCTGAAGCGTCTCCCTTAAAGATGTCATAGGGTTAGATCTTAAGGTTGCATAATTTTCCTTATTGTTCAATATATCTAAACACATTCTCTGATAGTCTTTCACATTCAGAACAACAATATTCCCCCCTTTATCTGCTGGTTTTACAACTATTTTATTATTCGATTCAAGATTACGCAATGCCTGTATCTCATCCATCCGTAAATTGGCAAAATCCATAGTATCTGTGTCCAGGGCTCTAATCTCACTTGTAACTACCTCCAAGAATGCATCAATTGAATTATAGGGCTGGAGGGGTGGTGATTTGGTGCTTTTACACTGCAAATCAGTGAAGGATCCTTCTCCTCTAACCCTCTAATCAGCAGATGCAAGCTACACCAATGTTCTCACCCCTTCCAAATCCCCAGGTTCAAGGCCCAATTCTTGACATTCCTGACGATTTTTACCAGCAAAAATGTTTTTCCATATAAGTTTTCTGATAAAAAGATTTATGTCTTTTACCCAATCAAAGTTATTACATTGCACTGTGGGAACAAATGACAAACCCCGATTCAAAACTGATGTTTCAACCTGTGTAAGCTCATGAGAAGACAGATTGATTACTGTGAGATCATTTATTAAACAGTCCATATCCTGTGTCTCAGTGGTCGTTGTAATTCCACTTGTTTCCTGTCCAAAAAAGAAGCTACATTGGAGGAGGAGGAGGAGGGTCCAGATGGCCCTTGTCCCCCACGACCTTTGCTCCTGCCCCTCCATTTGCCCCTCTCTCCCTTATTCCCTCGATTGGTCGATCTTCTTTCAAAGTCTGAATTTTCAGCCTCAGAGGATGAAATTTCGGTCTCACCATCTATTCTCTTGTGAGACGTTTTAGGATTTAGAAAGGTCCCTGAAAGATTCCCTGAAATCACCAAGACCCTGCAATTCTTTAATATAATTACGATGTCTTGCAATTTTATTCTGTAAGTCCAATTCTTTTGACTCAAAATCAGGATCTTGTTTGAATTTAAGGGTAAGATCTATTTGATTTTTCAATTTAGATCTTAATTCTTCCAAGTGTGAATTCTCTTCCTCTATTAATATTCTCATATAAGGAATAGAGGATTCAATAACCTCTATTCGTTATATTTAGACAAATATCCCTAACTTTTTGGGAGTAGTGCAACGTTAGAAACGTATTCATGAATGTATGACCAATAGTAAAACCTGTTTCCCTGTAATACTGAGGGAAATCCTCTGATTTGCTAGTGGTACTTATATGAGAAAAGTCTTATTATTTCATCTGCTATAAATTTTTTTGTTTTTTTCTGTATGTGATAGGTGCTCTTTATGGAATACTATATCCAATATTTAGCGCCAAAGAGTCATCTTCTCTCTTTACAGCACTACATTTCCTCTTCCCTCATTTAGCACCACTCACCTCTTTTTACCTCCTGACAACACCTTCTTCCCCTGCAGTACTACATATCCGCTATCCTTGTACAGCACCACTCTCCAACCCTACCTCCAGCAGAACCACATCTCCCTCAAACCCCCATTTTCCTCTATCACCTTCTTCAGCACCACATCTTCCTAATACCTCTATTCTCCTCCATCACCTTCTTCAGCAGAACATCCTCCTCACAGCACCATGCCTCACTTTCAGCAATATGTTTTCCAGTACAGCATGACTTCAAGACTTAGCTCCCTTTGCTTCTATATCACATACCATGCACCCCTGTGTATTCAGGATTTCCCGGCTGGCATCTCCTCTTCATTCTTCTCTCCCTCTGTATATACTGCAGGAGCTGTCA
The DNA here is from genome assembly GCA_025379985.1 of Phyllomedusa bahiana. Classification (NCBI taxonomy): domain Eukaryota; kingdom Metazoa; phylum Chordata; class Amphibia; order Anura; family Hylidae; genus Phyllomedusa; species Phyllomedusa bahiana. Next base: position 21,235 of record JAODAL010004159.1, read on the forward strand.
ACAGCTTTTACCAAACAGCTGATGGCTTCTGCTAGTTGCTAGCAGTAACACTGCTGTTTCTTGCTACATATAATAAAGTACAGGAGTTGTAAGAGCTTCTGACAGTAGAGACGTAGAGAAGGAAAGACAGAAGCAACAACACAAGGACATGGCATAGTGGATGCAGCTATAATCAAACAACGACAGCAGTTTCTAGGTGCTAGACCCTCCCCTAGAAAGATACCATTTTCACTAGAAAATCTAGTTGGAGACAGGGATCTGGCTAAAAAATGTTTTTTTCTTTTTCTGTCACCACCGACCCCACCTCCTCATAGATCACTTCTCTAGGCACTAGCCCTCCAGTGCCTAGTGGTAAATACAGCCCTGGGCTACAGAAAACAAATTTAATTTACAATCAAACATGAAAAGAAAAACAACAACTGGATATGTGTTAACAAAAGAAAGAAAAGCTGGTGACCCCTATTATATCACAGCAGGGACCAATGATTACTTGCCAGGCCCACATATCAATACTACACGTCATCGACAAAACTGAGCAAACAATGACTGCCAACATGATTGGTAGGGGATGTGAAAGGCTAATACATTTATTCTTAGGTTTCCAGATAATTAAATAAACTGGGCCGGGGAACAACCTTTTTAAAACCCCTTTAAAGGGGCCCAAACTATTTTGGGGCCTTTGGTAGATTTTTTTTTTTTTCCTGTTTTCCCAAAACAAAATTTTTTTAATGGGGGGAAAAAATTAAAATTAAAGTTTTAGGTATACACACCTTTCAGTTTTTAATTTACATTAGCATTTTGTTACAAAGGGGTTTACAGAAAAGGGAATACTTTTCCAAATTTTTATTGTTATTTTTTTAAAAAATTACAGGGGTTAAACTTTTAAATTTTGTCTTTACTTTAAATCACATTTCCGTATGGCCTACATTTTTTAAACCCTTTAAAAAGGGATTTAAAAAATTTGTTGGCACTAATTTTTTTTACTGAAAAGGAAAGGGGTAGTACTATAACAATTTTGTCACAGAACACAGGTAGTTGTTAGGGTAAACCTAAGTATGCCCTAACAATAGGCAATTGCTAGTCGGGGACTTTTTGTTAGGTTTTTTTCTAGGGAAACTGTGTTTTTTGGGGGGGCCATGATATTTGCCCCAAAAATTATATCACGGGAATTTCCCTATAAAAGTAAAATAGTTCCACCCCCCCCCTTTGGGTCTTTTTAAGTAAACAAAAAATTGCTGGTGGGAAAAGGGGTAAAGTGCCCTTTGGGGAAAATCGTGCTTGGGGCTTATAGACCATTATTGTAGTGTTTGTTTTGTAAAGCGGGCCTAACTAGTAAGCAAAGCCAAAATTTTTAAGGACTTGCCCCCACCCCCGGGGGGTTTTTCAATGGGTTTTTACAGACCTTTTTTTTGGTTTTGAAACCCGGTTTGTAAGCCGACTGTAAATTTATCCTGATAGATTTTTTAATGGGAAATATTTTCAGTGGGGAAATTTTCAAATGAAATTTTTTTTTTATACCCGGGGCCATTTCCAAAAACTTAAAAACACTTCTTTCCTTTTCCAAAAAATTTCCCCAGAAATGAACATTGTCCAGTGGTTAGGGAAAACAGGAAATCCAAAAACCGCTGGCAGAACCGTCCCCCAAAACCATGTACAAAATGTCAAAATACCGGCCGGGTTTAAATTATTTGAAGGTTTAGGTGGGGAATAATTTAAGGGTATTTTCACAGGGCAAATTTCCCCAAATTTTTGGTTTTTAATTGCCTCTAATACGAGGAAGGAGGTGCGCCGAAATTACAGAAAATCTCTTGAAAAATATGTTTAAACCCCCTTTTTTCCCCTGGGCGTCCAAAATTTAAAATCACATTTTTACCCCGGGGGGAAATAAGTGACTTTGTAATTTATTGCGGTGTTTTTCGCCTGTGAGTAAGGAGAGTTAGGGGGGCGGCGATCAGCGGGGACTAAAAACACCCGGCGTAATTGCTTTTCCCTATTACGCCCCGCATTTATGCCGGGGTTAAACAAGCCAAGGCCTTCAGCATTCGCCCACACTTTTTCCAAATCTTTTGTCCCTTGTACAAATCTAACAACATTCTGCAGAGCTCCAATATTCAAAAGTTTTCTAACTGCTGCTCAACAACAATTTAAAAAGGGGCATTTAAAATTTTTCCCTTTGTTGAAACTTTTTTAAAAATCAAATCAAACTTACTAGAAATTTGTTAAAAGGGCGGGGATTTTCAAAAATTTTTTTCATCTTTTTATACCTCTGATAATATTGCTGTATAAAAACGTAAGCATAACAGTGGTCATAATAATGTGACTTATAGGTGTATAATATACTGTTTATTTTTTATACGGGGAAAAACATTAAAAAAAAGGTAATGGTTGTTTTAAATCTATTACATACCTCAGATGTTACATTGCAAACATTAACACGTGTTTCATGCTTATGTTTCCCCTAGAAAAGGCATCAAATTGGAAAATTAACAACAAAAATCGACAATTTACTGCCATCAATGGGCCCAAATTTGTTAAAAGTCCCAAATTGGGGGAAAGCTTTAAAAAAAATAGGAAAAAAAAAAGTTTTAAAAAAAACATTTACCCCTCTGTTTCCATTCCTTTTAGATCTGATAAATAATTAATTTATGAAATTTTTCCCCTTTCATTCTAAATTTTTTCCCTTTAAAATAGCGGGCCAGCAGTGGGGTGGGTGTGGTCTTCAAAAACTGCTTTACTTTTTAGGCGGGGTTTAACACAGTTTTTTGCTGGTGTGAAACAGTACGTCCGCAAAAAAACCTTTTAAATTGGCGTTGACTTTAAACTTGCTTGCAAGCCTGTACTTTCAACAGCTCAAATGAGATATAATAGCCCAAGGCACATCTGTGCCTTCTATACTTTACTATTTGCCATAGCATATACCTGCTGAAAATAAGTGGCATGTCACTTCTTTTCAGACGCACACTAAATTAGGGAAATTATGGTTTATGTGGCGTGGATTAAAGTTTATATTTTAAAATTAAATTTCTATGACAAATTTAATTGAAAAACTGTCTGGGCCATATTTTGGCACGGATTTCAGAAAAAATTATGCAACAAATTTACAAAAAAATCCCAGGAGAATCCTTTCAAAAACCAAAGGTTTGGCCCCCAAAATTGGGAATTCAAACACCAAAAAATTTCTTCCCTTTTGTTTAGTTTCTGAAAGACCCTTTTTAAAAGTCTTAAGATTTAAAATAGTTTTCCCCGTATTTTAAGAATTTGTGTTAATAAAGTTTGGGGGTTCCCCCAAAAAATTTCCTGGGGTAAAACCCCCTTTGGGGGGGGGTTCCCCCCCCCCCCCCCCCAAAAAACCCAAATCAAAAGTGCCCTCAAAAGAGCAAGGGGAACAAACAACAACAATAAAAAACAGAATAAAATCAAAAAAACTTTGGGGGGCCCCAAGTATGAAAACTGTCAAGGTTAAAACCTTTTTTGCCCCTAGGGAAAACCCAAACAGAGTGCCCCCCTCATTTTTTTTCCCGAGCACTAATGAAATGAGAAGGGGGGCTTTTGGAAATTTTTTTTCTGTGGGCAAAAAAGTGGGAGTTTTAGACCTAAAACAGTTTTTTATACAAGGGCCCCTTTTTGTTTTAAAAATTTTATCAACATTATAAAGAAAAGACCTACGGGGCATTAAAGAAATACATGTCCATTTTTTTTAACCTTTTTTACCGAAACCACCCCGTTCTAAATAGGTATGAGGAGTGTATAATACGGGGCAGTATGAATTAAAATTTGTTAGGGGGCAAAACATTTTTGGACCCTGGAGTGTTTTTGACCAAAAAATTTTGGGTGTTTCGCAACCCCAAATTTTGGGACATTTTAAAAAGTGTCATCAGGGGGACATTGCGCCAAGTATTAAATGTAAAACCCGTTTTATACATCTATAGAAAAGGGGAAAAACCCGGCAAAAAAAAATGGGGAAGGCAAATTTAAAACTTCGCCCCCTAGTTGTTTTTTATGTAAAGGCAAAAAGCTTTAAAAAATAAAAAATTTTTTAAGAAAATTGTAAACCCCCTTACCCTAAAATAAATTAATTTTTCTGGATTTTAAGGGTTTTTTCCATATATTTGGGGGTTTTATGAAATTTTCCGCCCAGGCGCCTTTTTTTTTTTGTGCGCATTAGGGAGGTAGAAAAGCGCCTGAATCCCATTAAACCTGTTTACTGCGGGGGGAAAAGATTTTTAGCTTTCCTGCTACCAAAAGGGGACAATTTTGGCAAGGTAAACCTTTTAAAGTGGGGTACCTTTTTTCCGCATAAAAGCGCCCGGATTTTCCTTATTTTAAAAAAAAAAGATAAATGTGTAGAATTTACACAGTTTTAGTGCGTCCCCACCTTTCCACACTTTCCCCCCCGGTTTTTAGGCACATTACAAACTGCCGGGGGGTGCTTTGTAAAGTGCTAAATTGGGGGTGTGCCTCATTAAAAAAATTTTAGCGAACAGGGGGTGCACCCGTTTTTGGGTGGAAAAAACCCCAGACTTCTGGTGTAGCCCCGTTCATATATGTCACCCAAAAGGGCTTTACAAAGAGGCAAAGCATGGAAAACTAATAAACAAAAAGGGCAAAGAGCTTTACTTTAGGGTATGCCCTGGCAAAAATGGAGCATGGGGATGTCAAAAGGGAAAAAAAAGCAAATATTCTAAATTTTTAGTTAGTTTTTTCCCAAAAAAAAGGCCAGCCCCTGTAGGAAATATATTTTTGGGGAAAATTTTGTGTATTCTTTAAACCTAGGAATCAATTGAATAAAATCCCGCCCCTCGAACTTGCGTTTTCCCCAAAGGGGGGAGTTAGGACCCCCCAAAAGGGGTGTTTCCCCTAATACAAGGTAAGTATAGTGGCAAGGGGATGACAAAGGCATCTCCAAATTTAAAGAGTGAAATATTTTGGAGGGACTGCAGTAGTAAGTCTTGATCAGCCGAGTCATGGAGAGTGCAAATATTTTGAGGGAAGGTATTTGCAGCTGCCCGAACCTGATAAATTCTGTTTGTGATATTAAGCAAGACTGAATTGTCAGACTGATTGTTATCATTGTCATCAGACATTTCAGGTAAAAATAATCCTAAAAACTTTTGTAAAATTATATATTCCAAGTTCTTATCACATTCAGAGGGTACAGTAGGAGATCCTTCATGGTCTTTTGCAGGCTCAGATAAATAAAAAAAAACTCCTGCTAGTCATCAAAGGGGCAGAGGAGGATTAATCAGAGTGTGACATTCTGTTGTCTAAGCAGCTAAACAGGGTTTTCAAGCAGGGCAGCAGTGGACATATTATCTGTAATGTCTCCAGAAGTGGAGATAAAGGATCTACTAGAGAGATACATTACAAAAGGATTATTTTATTCGAAAAGGACTGTCATTCACCTCGGCTGCACCAGTTTACAGTTAAGTAGAAGCAACATCAATTTTGGGAGTGGGTAGTTGGTTTTAGAAATCTGTAATTGGAGGGCCCCAGAAAAAGGGGGGATGGGTACGGGGAAGTCTTTGTACATCACTTCCTGATAATTTGGGGCCCTGGGCGGGGAAAGGCAGATGATTTTAAACAGATAAATGCAAGGTTAGCACATGGGGAAGAGAAACCATTACTATTACATGTTAAATGGAAAAACACTGGTAAAATGCATGGGAAAGATTTGGGGAACCTGGTGACATAAACTTAATTGTAACCAGTGTGGGGCAGCAGCAGCCAAAGCAAAATAGGACATGGGTGCAAAAAAAGGGGCATAATGACATGAGGGGAACATTATTCCCCCATTAACAAGTCACTGTTAGACCACACATGGAATTTGTTACATTTTGGGGGCCCCAGTGCACGGGAAAGACTTGTAGACTTAACAGTACAAAAGGCGGGCAAAAAAATAATAAAAGACTGGGGACTACGTACACAAAAAGTTTGGGAAGTTAGGTTTTATTTAGAAAAAGAAGGCTTCGGGGGGGACATAATAAAATTTTAAATACACAAATCAATATAAGATCTCTCCAAAATTTATTTATACAAGGGCTGTATCTAAAAAAGGGGGGCATTTTACTTTTTTTAGAACAAATTTTCTACATAAAATAGAAAGGGATTCTTTCTGTAAAGCATGAACTTTTGGAATTCTTCCGGGGGGACTTTCATGTAAATTTCCATAACCCATTCAAAAAGGGTTTATGCATTTCAGCGAAATAAAATAACAAGTTACAGTACGTTTCGGGAGGGGGGTCATTGATCCAGGGTTTTTTCTATTGCCAGATTGGATCGGGAAAGGAATTTTTCCCCCAAAAAAAGGGGACAATTTGGTTTCCCCTCTTTGGGGGGTTTTCTTCCTCTGATCAACCCCTTAGAAAACGGGCTGAACTAGAGGGACGATTTGTCTTTTTTTACCCTTCAAACTATGAAATATAAAACCCCTTTTAGGAAAAAAAACCCCACACCCAAGTATTTCAAAAAACCCTTTATAATAGCCCACCCCGCCTGCTGCCTCCCTTATAAAAGGGCCCAAACCCCTGCCTCCGCCTTTATTAACCCACCCCCGCCTGCCTGTAATTACCCCAGCCTGCCTGTTATAAGCCCACCCACCCTGCCTCCCCTGTATAAAACCCCAGCCTGCCTGCCTGAAAATTAAACACCCAGCATCCCTGCCTGTTTAAAAAAGACCCTTGCCTGCCTATATACCGCCCCCCCTCCCTGTCTAATACCCCACCTCCGTTATATACCCCAGCCTGTCTGAACCCCCTCCTACTATATATCCTCACCTACCTATATATCCAGCCTTTATATACACCCCCTGTTTAACCACAGCCTGCCTGTATACCCCCAACCTTCATTTCCCCCGTTCCTGTATACCCCACCTCCCTTAACCCCCCACCCTTCTATATCCCCAGCCGCCTTATACCCCCACCTTTTTTATATCCCCCTGTTTCCCTTTAACCCCCCACCTGCCTGTATACCCCCACCGCCATATACCCCCAGCCTCCTTATACCCCAGTCTCCCTTATCCCCCCCACCTGCCGTATCTCCCAGCCTGCCTATATACCCACCCCTAAAAACTCCCACCTGCCTGTAAAACTCCCTGCCTCCCTGATACCCCCCACCCTTCGTATACCCCAGCCGCCTGTAACCCCCCCAGCCTCCTATATAGCCCCCCCCTGAACCCTCCCAAAAAGCCCTCTCTGAAACCGGGGTATATACCCTTGCGTCTATATTGCCCCCCTGTCTGCTAATATCCCTACCTATAGGCCCCTATACCTTATAAAACCTGCCTGTCTATTTGGGTCCCCCTATACCCCATTTACCTTCCGTCCCACCTATGTGGGCCCCACCTTAGCCTAGCTACCCCGGGCCCCCCTCACCCACCTCTGCATACCTACCTACCTGGGCCTAATACTCCCTACCTTTGAGACCTTCCTGACTATACCACTTCCTAGGGTCTACCTACCTGGGCCCATGTACTACCCCACCTCCTCAATCTACTAACCTTTCCCACTTAGGGGCTACCAACCTATCTAATGGGGGCTACCTTTTAATTTTTCTGGGTACAGCCATGCTGTAACACAATTCCAGGGGGGGAATCCCTGTTCCCCCCTATAGGGGACTGTACTAACCTTGGCCCGTACCTGCCCTCCCACACTTAGGGAATTTTTACAAGGGGGAGGGGATGGGGATTGAAAAAGTGAGGATTTTTAAAAAATTGTGTCCCAAAACCGGGAAAAGGGGGGCTGAGAGAATCTCATGTGGGCTGATGGATGCAGAAAAAAAGGGAAAGTCAAGACTTGGTAGAAAAAAAGTCACCGTGATTCACAAAATGTAAAATGCACTGTATCACTCATATGTCGCAGAGTTGTATACACTGGAAAAACCCCTATATGGCATTTTTGGAGGGAATATACAGTCGGGGCACCTTGTACCGGTTCTAACCCCCTATATGGGCACGTTGGGGGGTAATAAACACCCTTTGGGGACCTGTTACACTGGTGCTACCACAAAAAGCACGTATGGGGGTAAAATACAGTCTGTAGGGCACCTGTACCTAGTAAAAACCACATATGGGGAGTTATATGTTTTTTTTCATAATATATGGGTATTAGTCCTATGTGGTGTAAGGGAGTAATATTGTTTTTATTTAGTATATTAAAGGGGATTAGCACTATGTGGTATAAATTTTTGGTCTGTCTTTCGGTATAATCCTCCCTTAATAGTATGCTATTGGGAATGTTATCTTTTTATAGTGGGATTTTTTGGTACAGTTGATGGGATATCTATGGTGGGTTTCATTTCCTTTAATTTCTATAACGCAAAAGATTTTTAAGGGCCCCCTAAATGGTTTTGGTCAGGGAAGCGGGGGGGGGGGGGGGGGGGGGTCCAAAAGTTTTCTTTGGGGGCCCCGGCTCAGTTAAACCCCTATTAGTGGTAACATTCCTTGAAAGACAAAAAAAATCATGTCCAGCTGACAAATTCAGTAATACATTTAGAAATAACAGAAGAACAGCACAACACCGAGTTATAAGAGAAGATGTTCCAAATTATTATCATAGCTACAGACAGGAGTATTTATTAAAGCAAGATTTCAAAAACTGATCAGAAATACATAACAAACATAATGGAAAAAGAATTTTTTTTCAGAAAGGGGAAAAAAATTTTAAAACTTTAAAATTTTTTTTTTTAAGAAACACTTTTTTTTATAAAAAAAAATAATATTGTTGATTCATTTATCAAGGCACTTGTGCCAGAATTGTGGCACAGTTGGGGCACATATGCTTCACACTATATATCATGTTGTAGACAGTTTCAAAAAACACTTCTTTTCTCACCCAACAAAAAAAAAGTGGGTCTTAAAAAAGGGTGTGGGGGTTTAAAATTTACAACTCCAGGGCCCAAAAAAAAAAGTGGCAAAAATTTTTTGGGGTGCGGGTTTAGTGCCTTTTTAAAAAAAAAAAAAAAAAAAAAAGCAAACTTAAAAATGGATTTATCAACACTCTAATTAATGTGGCGCATTTTAAGACTGTCTAGTCTAATTTTACATTGTCTAAGATTTAGAGAGCATTGAGGTATTCTAACCCTCCAAACAGGGATCTAGCTATAATTTTTCGGGCCCCTTTTTTCGGGGGTTTCTGCCCTTCCCCTACTTTGGAACCTGCAACACAGGCAAGTGTCAAGAATTCAAAAACCCAAAAAAAACCAACCGTTTGCCCGGGACGATTTTTTTGACGGGTTTAAATTTGGGTTTTAAAGGGAAATTTTTTATTGGGTTTTCTTTGGGGAATTTAGGGTAGTTTTTTTTTTTTTTTCCGCCACAAAATATCCCATTCATTTTTAGGGGCTTTACACGGGATTTTAAGGGTTAAAAAACATTTTCCCGCGACATTGGACAAAACCGGGACATTACCCCCAAACTTGGAAAAAAATTGCAAACCCCTTTTTGGGGTTTCCCTTGTTTTCCCCAGGTTTTCCCTTGAAAAAAATTTAAACTTTTTTCAGCAAAAAATTTTGGCAAATTTTGGAAAAAAATACTTTTTTTTCATTTTCCCACCCTAACACTAAAATAATTTGTAAAAAAGCCCTTTGTGGGTCATTATACTGACTACACCCCCGGGTATATCCAAAGAGGTGCTTTTCCAAAAAGGGTTTCTTTTTAGGGGATGTTTTTTTTTATTAAATTTCTTGGGCCCCCTAGGTTTCCGAAAAACCTTTAAAATGGGGCCTAAAAAAAAATAAATAAGGAAATAAACCCCCCAAGCCCCCGGTAATTCCCCTCCTACTCAAAAAGGCTTTGGGGTTTTCCAGCCAAAAACACACAAACCACATATGGAAAATTTTTCCAAAAAACCCGGAAAAAAATGGGGGAAAATAAATTTTTTGAGTTGCATTTTAGTTTTTCCAAAAATCTACGGGAAACAGGGGAAAAAAAAATTTAAAATTTGAAAAAAAAAGGTGAAATTATAAAATTTCCCCACCTACATTTTTGTTTTTAAAAATTTTCGTGAAACCCTAGAAGTTAAAAAACCCCCTCAAAAATTTCGGGTTTCAAATATTTTCAAGGGTAATTTCTTAGATGGACCCTTTTTGGGGTTATTGGGGGTAATCTAACATATGGGCCCCCTGAATTAAAATTTGAAAAATTTTTTTTTAAAATTTTCAAAAACCCTCTAATGTCAAAAAAAAATAAAAACCCCATTTAAAAAATAAACCCAAACCCCTACTTGAAAAATTTTGGAAATTGCAATTTAAAAACAAAAAAATTTTTCCAAATTTCCTAGGACATTTTTGGAAAATTTTCACAAATAAAACAAGGATTGAGGGCCCAAAAATTTTTTCCTTTTTTTTATATATAAAATTTGTCCACCCGAAAAAAGATAAAAAAGGGTTTCCACCATTTTTCAGCCTTTTGGGTGCTAAAGTTTCCCCAAAAGGGTTTAAAGTTTTTGACCAAAAGGGAAGCAAAACCCCCCAATAAAGGTAGAACCAATTTCCCTCTTTGTTATAAAAAAATTTCCCCTTCCGGCCCTCCAATAAGCAATGGGAAAATACCCCCTGAATAAAAACAACCCCCCCCCCCCCAAATCCGGGTTCATTTTTAACTTTTTAAAATTACATCTAAAATTTGTATCCAAAAACCCCTTTTTCCCGGAGTCCGGGTCCAATAGAACTTTTTTTATTAAAATCTAAAATTTTCCCCCGACCCCTTTTTCAGAACCCCTATTCACTTTTAAAACTTTTTTTAATTACACCCAAAATTATCCAAAAACCCTTCCCCCAAATCCAAGTCACTATAACTTGTTAATTATCCCCCGCCCCAAAAAAAACGCCTTTTCCAAAAGCCCTTCCCCCCAAACTCTTTTTATTTGAATTCCCCAAAATTACTTTTTTTCCTCTGGAAAGAGAAAGTTTCCCCCCCAAATCACCCCCCGCTCTAAGAAAAGTAAAAAATTTCCTTTTTCAAATTTTTTATTTAAAAATTTTTTCTTTCCCCCAACAAAAAGGAATTTCCCCTTGTTCAGATACCGTCCGGTTTTAAAATAAATCTTGAAAAGAGGTCTATATTGGGCCCCTTAAATTTTTTAAAAACAAATTTATTATTTTTCCCCCCCCAAACCCCCGCCTTTTTTCCTAAACAAATAACCCAAACCCTTTGCAAATTTTTTCGGGGTATTGCAGTCCAACCCATCCTTTTTTATTTTTGTTGCCCCGCCTTTTTACCTTTAAAAGCTCTAAAAATTTTTTAAAATTTTTTTCCTATCAGGGACCCAAAAAACTGTACACATTTTTTCCAGGGTGGGGTCAAAAACCCAGTGACGAAATAGGGGGAGGAAAAAATTTTTCCCATCAGGGGGCATTTTAACCCCCTTTGGGAATCCCCCCAAAAAACCCCAATATCCTTTTAACCTTAGGCGGCCAAACTGCTGCCTGCCCACTGGCTTTTTTACGTTAAGTTTACTGCCCACCGGGTTTTTCCCCAAGCCCTTTCTCCATTTTAATTTTTAACCCCGTGTTTTTTCCCTTTAAAAACCATGAAAATCAGGGTAAGGGTTTTTTTTTTTCCTCCCCATTCAAAACCTTGCCATTTTTTTTTCAGTTTTAAAAAACCCCCCACCCGGGCCTTTTCCCCTGCCCGGGGTGCCTCCAACCAAACCCAAAATTCCCTTTGAAAATAAGACATTATCCTCTTTTTTGTGGGGATTTCCTTTTACAAGCTTAGTATAAACCTGAAAAGAATCAAAAATTCAACTGGGGGCAACCCCTTTTAAAGGATCATTTTTTTAAAATATTTAAAGATGGGGGCCCAAATTTACCGGAGCCCGGGTGGTACCCCCCACTATAACAGGGCCCCCAAACTGGAAATAAAAACCCTTAATTACTACCCCTTTGTTTTTCTATCAGTGACCAGTTCCCTTAAACCTTTACTTGAACCTTTTCCCCCCCAACCCCCCAAGAAATTCCAATTTTCCCTTACCCAAACCTTTTTTTTGGGGAACATTTATCAAATGCTTTTTAAAAAAAAACCCAAAAATATTGAAAACCCAGTCCCTCAACCCCCCCTCCAGCCCTGGAACAATTTCCCTTTCCAATAGAAACAAATGAGATTATTTGACAAAACCGTCCTTCCATAAAAACCCCTTCTGGAACGGATTAAATAAATTTTTATTTTCAGGGGAGAACTCCGGGATAAAATCTTAAAAAAAACCCTTAAAACTTTTTAAAACCCCAAAACGGGGTTTAAAAAAAAAACCCCCCCTTAAAAACCGGGCCTATATTTTTCCGGGAATAAAACTTTTTGCCCCCCCTTTTTTGAATATTTGGCACCACATATCTATGCCCCAATTTTTTGGGACAAAACCCCTTTATAACATTCCAAAAAAATTTAAAATGGGTAAGGCCAAATAAACCAATTATTTTTAACTCCCTGGGGAAAAAAACGGGGTTGTAAAAAACCCGCAGGGCCCGGGGAAATTTGAAAAATTTTTAATTTTTAAAAAAAGGGGAAATTTGCACTTTTTTTTTTCGGGGTTAAGGACAAAAAACTTTAATTTGGGGAAATTTTTACCTCCCCCCTTTTCTAAACAACAGGGGGGGCATCCCTTCCCCCGAAAAAAACAGGGGAGAAAGAAATTTTTTTTAAAAATTTATTTTTGCTTTCTTTTCCTCTCAATCCCTTTTCCCCACATTAACCCCCTCCCTCAAAGGTTAAATTTTTTTTTAAAAGGTCCAACATTTTTTTTTTTAATTTTTTTTTTAAAAATTTAAATATAGTTAAAAAAAAAAAAAAATTTTTTTGGGGTTACTTTTATTTTCTAGGGGCAATACTTTTTTCTGTCCCAGTTTTCTGCCTTGGATCATTTTTTACATTTTTTTTTGTTTTTTTTTTTTTTTTTTTTTTTTTCCTTAAAGTTTTTTTTGGCCTTTTTTCCCCAACTTTCCCCCCTGTTATTTTTTGGGGTAGCTGAAACGCTTTTTTTTTTTTTTGTTTTTTTTTTTTTTGGCCTCCTTTACATCTCGGGGTTTTGTTTAACCCCCAAGGGGTTTTTTTTTTTCCCCTTTTTTCCAAATTTATTTTTTTACCATAGGGAATGTCCCCTCCCCCCACAATGACGCCTTAATTTTTTAAAAGATATCCCATTTATTTTTTTTTCCCTTGCAATTTTAAAAAAAAAAAAAAAACCCCTTTTGTCCCCGTTCAAAAAAACAGTTTAAAAAGGGGGGGCCCTCTCAAAAGCGAAAAAAACTTTAGCCCCCTAAAAATTAAAATTTTTTTGGTTTCCATAAACAAAAATTTCAAATTAAAGGGAAAATGGGGAAAGTTTTTTTTTTTTATGGCACAATTTTTTTCCCTAGGTGCCCCCCCCCCAAACCCTAACCTTTGTTATTTCTTCCCGGGGTTTTTAAATTTTTAGCCCAATATTAAAAAAAATTTTTTTCAAAGGAAAGGGGGGGCCTTTCCCCTTGGGTTGGGTTCCCCTGAAAACCATTTGGGGAAAGGGGGAAATTTAAACTTTATTTTTTGGAAAAAAAAAAAAAACATTTTTCCCTTTTGGTGAAGCTCCCGGTTTTCCCAGTTCCCAATTTTAAACGGGGGTATTTTAAAAAAAAAAAAATGTCGCCCCAAAAAAAATAAACAACCCCCCTAAAATTTTTGATTAGAAGCTTCCCCCTATTTTCCTGGGGAGCCCTTTTTTAGGTTCTTTAATTTTTGGGTTTTGGGGTTTTTTATTTTGGGGCCTTTTAACAACCCCTATTTAAATTAAATATTATTTTTGTTATTCCCCCCCCCCCAAAAAATTTTTTTAAAAAACCCCAAAAATTTTTTTTTCCCCCCCTTTGTTTTCCCATTAACCCTTAACCCTTTATATCTTCCCCCCAGGGGGTTTGGCTTCAGACAGTTTTTTAAAATAAGAAAAACACCCCCCCCTTACTTTTTTTAAACGGCTTTTTTAAAAATAGCCCTGTAACCCTGAAAAATTTAACCGCCCATCTACTCCGTACCATGTCAACTTACCCCCACATTAAATTTTTTTTTTTCCCTAAAAATTTAACATTTCCCTAGTTCATTTAATTTTGTTGGTCAGCCCCTTTTGGAAATTGGGTTTACATGCAATTTAAGCTTTTTTTTCCCGCTTTTTTTCCTTTTATTTTTACTTAATTTTCTACTAATTTTAAATCACAATGTGTCACAAAGAAAAAAATTTTCCCTTGAATAAACCAGGGAAAAAGGGTAAATTCAAAAAGTTTTTCCTACAAAAATTTGACACTGTTAGTTTTTAATGCAATCCAATAAACACCCAAGGACAACCTGGCCCATTTTTTAAAATTTTCCCTTAATTTTTTTAATTTTTTTTTTATAAATACTAATAACGTATTTTAAATTTGAAATAAGGGCTTGAACAGGGCTTAAAAGTGTTTGGGAAAACAATAGGCGCAAACGCCCTCACAATAAAGATATGCGGGAAAACAAACTTTGGGCATTAATAAATGCAAAAAAGGGGGCCCTAAAATTTTTCAAATGTTTTCATCCATTCCCAAAAGCCTATTACCCTTTGCGGGATAAAATCATGGGGCCCACATTTTAGTCGGAGTTGTGGTTTCCTAGGGCCCCCGTGCGGGTATGTCTATAGTTTTTCCCCACTGTCAATCGACCCTTTCTCGTAAATTTTTTAAAAAAAGGGGGCTCGTCGGGAAGGTTAAAACGGGCTCACAGGGGGGGTTTTTGGAACCCTCGAATCAACATAAAAATCTGACTGTAAATGCTTGTCCTGTAGCTGGGCCTTAACTTATTTGACTGTAACATACAGTACCTTAAATGCCCGCGGGTTACTACAGAGTGGGGTTTCATATTTGGGGGGCCTCCCCAAAAACTGTTATTACTTGATCTTTATTTGATCTGTATTTGCAGCATGATACCTAACATATATCACCTATGATACCTAACATATACCCCTTTTTTTTGCACCACCCGCCTACCCCCAAATTTGTCCCTCCTTACCTGTCTCCTGTAGTCTGGGCAGTCGGCAGCTTTTTTCTAACCCCCTTCAGACAATATTCCCTTTCAGAAGCTTCTTTCTTCTCTTAAAGAGGGCTGAAAAGGGGGAAGTTTAAAACAGGGGAGGGGAAAATACCTACAAAAGCACCAGAAACAGAGTGTCGGACGTGGCAGCTTTTGATTGGTTAAGTACCCCTGCTGACTCCCCTCTCTACCCAAACAGCGGTGCTTTTCCCTCAGTAACATTTGAGGCTTCTACCTTTCTTTTTTCCCCCCCAAAATCAAAAAAATAGAAGGGAAAGGGTTTAAATTCTTTCCCCCCCCTTCTTTGGGCCCCCCCCCACCTTTTTCTTCATTCCCCCATGCTTTTTATTTTGGGTTTTTTTTATTGAAGTGGCTAAAAATGGGAAACCGTCCCCCCTCCAGAAAAAAAATTGGGGGAAACCCTCCCCTTTGTCCCCCTCAAAAATAACCTATTACAAAAGGACAGATAAAGATAACTTTTAAACTACTGCTACATTTTTCCCCATACAATTCCCTGTTTTTTTGTTTTTTGTTCCTGTTTGTTTTTTTCCCACACCCCTTGGGTTAAGGACTAAAGGGAAAAGGGTTTTTAAAACAAATATTTTTTTTTTCACAAAACCAAAAAAAATTTATTCAAAGGGAAAACAACATGACCACCAAAAGTGCTCAGCTTTTCACTGACCAACACCTGAAGCAGGGGTTAGGAAATTTTAAAAATAAATTGTATGTAAAAATTGAAGCAAAAATATAACCCCGTAAAAATTTTTTGGGTGGAGTTTTTTTCCTTTTAAAGGGGAAACCCGGTATTGCTAGGGGGTATTGCAACTGTAAAACCATCTCTCTAAAGAATACGCAGGTTTGCCTTTCGTTGCTCCACCATCTTTAATTTAACTATTTCACTACTAAAAAGATCTTTTTGAAAAGATAAATTTTAACTTTAAGAAAAATTTTTGTATTAAATTTTGGGGAAAAAACTGGAAAAAAATTTAGTAAATTTTATTTCTGAAAATTTTTTTATTTTTAAAGGTTTCTCAATGGACAGCAATCAGGATTCTTCTTTTTTAATATAAATTGTTAAAGGCAAAAGGCAGTGGTTTTTAATAAGTTTCCCAAATTTTTCTTTTTGGCCCACAATAATTTTAAAATTTTTTTGTACTGAAGCAGATTATTCCATGACATTTTCCCTTTTAAATAAACCCTTTTCTCTTTTAACCTCAAAATTTTTCCCCTACATCTCTTTCCCCCGCCCTCAAAAACCCTCAAAAGGGTTTCCACTGAGGATCAAACTTTTCAAACCCCAAATTTTGGAAAAGACAAATTCCTTTTTGCAAGAAAACATACAGAAAGCGCCTTTATTTTATTGATTAAAAGGGATAACGAGGGCTGAGGAAAAAAATGAACAAACCCCGTTTTCCCCTCTTTAGAAGAAACCTTTTAATTTTCCCTTCAAGGGTTCATGGGGGTTCCTCTTTGAAGAAAACTTTTAAAAAGGGGGGGACTGGGTACCCACCCCACCCAACTAACTGCTATGTCAAGTTGCAAAGCAACAAAATTTTTTATTTTCTGCTACTTGGCCCCCAAAACTACTGCCGGGAAAATTTAAACCCTTTTAAAAATTAATCTGGAAAATTTTTCCTTAGAACCCTATTGTTTTGTTATTCCTTTTAAAAAGGGAAATTTTAGATTGATAACCCGGGATTAAACCAAATTTGGGGGGGATTTTCCTTTACACTCTAAGGGGAGTTTCCCCCCCAACCGGGGTTTCGGCCCGGTTTTTCCCAAAAATTTTTTTCCCGTTTTGCTACCACCCGAAAAACCAACCGCAACGACACAAAGGCTCCTAAGGAAAACCCTTGGGGAAAACAGACCCCACTGCAAAGGGGTTTTTCCCCCCACTTTTTTTTTTCCCCCTACGGCCCCCCCAAAAAACATTCTACAAACACATTTTTTTCCTCCGGTTTTTTGGACGGAAAATATCATGTCAAAGGAAAGGGAGGGCTTTTTTTTTTCCCCTCATTTGTGCACGGGAAAACAAACCGAACGAATACCGTTTTGGAAAAACCCACCGGTATTTTTCCAAAGCTGTTAATTGGGGCCCCAAAAGGGGATGGTCACACAACTGATTTTTCAGCACGAAAATTTTAGTCTTTAAAAAAAAAATTGGGGAAACCCCACAAAAGCTGGATTATGGACATGGCTTTTAACACTGCTTTTTAGATCAAAATTTCAACCCCTTTAAGGGTTTTGTTTCCAAAACAGCCCGAAATTTGGGCCCAATTTTTGGTGCAGATTCACCCTGAAACTCCTCAAAATCCCCCTTTCCAACACTTTAAAATTTTTAATGAAGAAAAAGATCAGAAAACCCGTCTGTATCCTCAAACCCCAAATTTTAAATTTTCAATGAAACATGGGAAAATCTTTTTTGAAACTCAAATCCACATACAAAAATCCCTCTAAATTGGGGTGGAATTTTAAAAGTTAAACCCCACTGATTCAACCGAAAAAATTTACGCTGCAAATCAGTCGTGTGAACAAACCCAGAATCCACCTCAAAAAATTTACATTACTTGTGGATTTTATTGAGGACTTTTTCATCCCCATTAAAATTAACAGGGAAAATCCACAACAAATCTGTACTCTTTTTGCAACAGGTATGATATGCTCCTAATTTAAAGGGGTTGTCCACCTCATTAAAAAGTATTTAGAATAATTCCTAGGACCCGAGTAAAATTTAAAAAAGTTATACTTACCTTCCCTTGGTCCCTTCTTCCAAAGTTGCGTCTCTCCAGACTTTTGTTGATACGCCTTCACTTCCAACCGGGGATGTCACCAATGCGACCACTGATTGGCTGCAGCAACCATGTGCCCCTAATTTACATCTACTTTAGGAGCTGTTCACCTCTGGATGGTGATGTAAGTTAGAGGCACATGACCGAGCTTGAGAGCTATTTAAATTACTTTTTAACGAGGTGGACAACCCCATTAAATATCCCCACATCTTAGTTTTCCATGCTAAAACTACTACAGAGTGTGAATTACATTTCTATTAGAGCTGTATCTACATGCACTTTGCCATTTTATGCGAACACCACCCAGGCTTAATTTAATGTCCATCTTACTGCTCATCCATAATACATCTCTATCAAATTGTGTAAACTTTGGTGACAATAGGTAGGTTGAAAATAAAATAAAAGTCATTAGAATAGCATGTCAGTGAATAGAAACTATGGTAGTGATCTTGCTTGGTGGACCACAGGTCCCGCAAGACCTGTGCTGTGCTGCCTCTTGCTGTATGTAAAGGGTGAGAGCAGCAAAAATAAATTTCAAATTTAATGCAGTAAAAATTAAAAATGGTCAAATCTGAACAACAACATCAGTGGATCATTTAATGTAAAACTAATTTTAGATTCTATTAAATTTAAATGCATTTTATAGGAGATATTTTTAAAATTTTTGGGTAGTACACATTTTATTTTAATTTTATATTAATAAAAATTTTTATTAAATGTAAATAATTAATTTTATATAGTTTTATAATTATCAAAATTACTTTTTAAATTGGTACGGTGTAAGTTGAGAAATAAGGGATATTTTTTGCCCTAATGGCAAATCGAGCTCCACTGCGACTCATCAGGCCCAGGCAGACCACATTGAAATAGGTCTACCTGTTCGTGCAGTAATGCGCCTAGTTTTGCCGGACCACATTCATATATGTGTCTAATATTACGAGTGTGGTGCGACACACCTCCAGAAATACCCCCAAAACACCCCCTCATGTTAGGAACATTAGAAAGTTTCGAGTCTTATGAACAATGTGTCTAACACATTCATTAGGCGCATTACACATTGTAGTGCACACTTAGGCACGTTTTACGCCAGAAAAGGGTGAGAAACCCGATCATACATGTCTCCCTTAGTGTAGATTGGCTGCTGCCAATTTTCCTGGAGGTTATGCAAAAATAAAGCAGCCAAGAGGCAGACAATGGCCTTAAAGGAAATGTGTCGCCAGAGAATTGCTTATTGATTTTATGTTAAGCAAATTTTTTCAGAATTTTGGCTTTTTTTTATTTTTACATAATTTTTCTGCCACATCATTAAAAAAGAAAACAAACTTAAATTCTTTAGTTTTCACTTTGGCCACTAGGCCAAATAATAGTCTGACATTTTCTGTTTTGAAGAGAAATTTTCAGCAGTTTCTCCATTATCATCAGACAAGATTACACTGAAAGGTGACACCATGTGTATAGATAACACAGGATCAAGGGGAATGATCCTTTCCTTTTGGTATTCTTTTATTTAATGTATCCATTCTATTTGATTGGCCCTTGTATTTATAGGTTTACTATTAAAATAATAGGGTTTTATCAGTTGATTGGCAGGGCTACCTCAGATGGCGGAGTAATGAAAAAAATGACTTTTTGAAATGACTCTTTTCTGCTGAAAAACATGCACATTGAGCACCACTAAAATACTCTAAAAACTAACATGCAATCTTAAAAGAAAATAAGGGATACACAGTGCTGGAAAAAGCAGGTCTGTCACTAGACTGTGCTATCCTCAGCTGGAGGGGTATAACCTATGTGACAGGTTCCCTTTAAAGGGGTTGTCTCACTACGAGGATTGCATTTTATGCTAAAGATCTTGCAAAAAACAAGTCACTTTGCAATATGTGTCCATTAACAGTGTCCCACCTCTTCCTAGATATCCCCTCTTGTATGGGCTGCATCAGCTCCTCAGGTCGCTACAGCTACAGACCAGTTTGATGTATCCTGATAGGCTGCCAGCACTGGTTGCTATAGCTACAGACCTGCTTATACTGAGGCCTAATGGAAGCCAGTAAACACGCCCCTGAATTCAAGAAAACAGGACTGAGGTAAGATGAATCAATGTAGTGAGACAACCCCTTTAAAGGTGCCTACACATCTGCGTTAAAAATTCCGTTTGGAACCTCCAACAGAAATTCCTTTGGAAATTATTGAAAAAAATAAAAAAAAAATTCTGTTAAAAAAAGTGGACACCACAACGGAATCCTGAAGGACCCCACTGTAGGTCTGTCAGGCACCATCTGTGTCCATCGTTAAACGGATCAAAACAGAAGAGATGTGAATATAGCCTTAGAAAAGCTACAGTCAAAATTGCAAAAAAAAAATTTAAAAAAATGTCTGAGCCAAACAGCATGTAGGGTTTATTTACATCGTCGTAGGTGAAAGGATAGTTCCCCAGGGTGTGATACCAACTGTAAAACATTGAGGGTGAAGTGTTACACTCTGGAGCTTTTTTGCTGGATCCAAAGATGGCAACTTGCAAGGAAAGACAGGCACACTGAACAAAAAAGGCTACCATAGCATTTTGATGCGCCATGAAATACCCTCCGTTATAGGCCTAGTTAGTCAGAGAATAATATTGCAGCAAAGCAATAATCCAAAACATACGTCTATGTGGGAGCTATCTAAGAAGACAAGAAAAAGCTGGTGGAATGGAATGGCCAGCACAGACTCCAGACATAATACCTATTTTGCTTGTTTAGAATGTATTGGATAAAAGGGTGAAAGCAAAGCAACCTCCAAGTGCAGCACATTTGTGGAAGCTTCTGCAACAGTGTTGGGAACAATTTCTGAACAATATCTGAATCTAACTGTAGAAGCAATTCCTCAATTGTGTATAGCTGTTAAGTCAGCTAAAGGTGGCTACTTTGAAGAATTCAAAATCTAGCTTTAATTTACATAGTTACATAGTTTGTAACGCCAAAAAAAGACAGACATCCATCCAGTTCAGCCTATTGTGCTAATATGTTGAAGCAAAGTTATTCCATTATTTTTATTCATCTTAAAGGGGTTGTCTCACTACATTCATTCATCTTACCTCGCTCCTGTTTTCTTGGTTTCATTTTGAATTTAAGTCGTGTTTACTGGCTTCTACTAGGCCGCAGTAGAAGCCAGGTCAGCAGCTATAGCAGCCAGTGCTGGCAGCCTATCATGAGAGATTGAACAGGTCTGTAGCTATAGCGACGTGAGGAGCTGATGCAGCCCATACAAGAGGGGATATCTAGGAATAGGTAGGACACTGTTAATGGACATATATTGCAAAGTGACTTGTTTTTGCAAGATCTTTAACAGAAAAAGCAATCCTTGTAGTGATACAACCCTTTAACTTGTTTTATTTTTCATTTTAAAGTACATTTGAATGATTAAAATGTATGAATAGCAATAAAAACTCAAAAAAGGTTCTAAAACTTAATAATAAATAAAAAATTGGAGCATTAATTTCAGGTTTGGCTCCTATAACTTTAGTGGACGAGGATTGTTAACTTCAATTTTTTTTCCTGTACAGGCGCAAAGGTATGTTTCACTTACATCTGAGGTAGGCAAATGGTTCACTTGTACAAACTTTAGAAGGGTTTTTCTTGGCTTTTTTAAAGAAATTCACTTTATCTCTTAACTAAAAAAAGAAACTTTAAAAGTAAAATTGACAAGTTTTCCACAGAAGATCCACAACAATATTGTGGCTTTTATGTTGCTGATTTTGATGCAGAAATGCTACAAATATTCTTCAGTAGATTTGCAGTGGAAAATCTGCAGTGTATTTATTGAATGTGATAGCAACCTTAAAAATCTACAACACGTTAATTCCATGTTACTGTATTTTGCTCCAAATTATTCCAACGCAATTCTGCAATTAAAAATACAAAGCCTTAGCATAATCAGATGATATTAAATATCAATTTCTGGATTTCATGTATTGGGCCCAATATTTTGCTTCTTTTAAAAAAAAAAAAAAAAAAAAAGCTTGAATATTTTATACACATCTTTACGTGGTTCAATAGGATCATCCTCTCAATCTCTGCCTGTGAGCAATAGACAGTTTCTCGCCCACTCTGACTCACTGTTGTGCAGCAAAAAGACTATATACAGATACTGTTGTAGTCTGTCCTCTTGCCTTTTACTGTATACTGCTGCAAATTTTTCCAACCCCCAAAAAAATACAAAGCCTCAGTATACTCAGGTGATATTTCATGTCAAAATCTGACTTTCTCAGACTGGACCAAGAATTTTGCAGTGGTCATTTTGGACAAGCTGAGTGTCTGTGCACATCTACTCAAGCTGTTATTAAAACTCACAAGCATCAGGCAAAAAATATATATACATTTCAACATTCATATTTTTATTGTTTTACAAAGCCTGACTATTTTTCACAGATCTGTACACAGCTCGATATGATTTGCTTACCTTATAAGCTCTGGCTGTCGCCCTCTCACTCCCAGTGAGCAGTAGCAGTTTCTTGCTGACCCTAATTCACTGTTGTGCAGCAAGAAGTCTATATACAGCTACTGTACTATGCTATCCACGGAGAAGCAGCCAGGATTGTTAGCAGCTATTCCCACCAAATGAGCTCAACCCTGTTTTTTAATATCCAGCAGGTAAAGAGATTTTTTTCTTTCTGTTGGATTGAATGTTATTTTTTTGATTTACATCATATTTGTTAATAATGTGTTTATCGCTGTTTATTGTTTTTCTCTATACATTTTCTATGTCCCTATGTCCATTTCCCTCTTAATCTTTTTACACTGGTGCAACACCCTTCAATAGGTTTCTCTTTAAGGTATCCTCTGGGTGAGACATTTTCAAGAGCACTTGTTCAATTAGTGTTTTTGTACTGGATGTTCAGTGCTTACTTTTTTGCATGGGTACGAAGGAGACAATACTGACATGTATGCAAGCATATGAAACTATCACTTTTATAGTGTTTTTATGTAAATATGCAAATACTGGACATGAGGAATGGAGGATACAGTGGTTGGTCAAAATTTTTTTTTACTAACCCGATCTTAAAGGAGACCAGTTTGAAAAAAGTAATAGCCAATCGGTTGTTTTAAAATACTAAAAAATATTTTAAGTGAAATTAAATATATTTGTAACATATCTGCCTTCCATTCTTGGATGTTTATGTGAAACACATTAATCCAAACAAGTCCATGGTGAAGAAATATATTTTTAGAGGTCAGACTGTGCTAAGAAAAAAAAGCATCACCTACCCAATTCCCTGCCACCACTAAACCAATGGTCACTTGTTCCCCACTGATCACATGAATTTACAGTGATTGGTAAATAAGTATTTTCTATGTGTCAAAATGTGATCAGTGACAACATGGTGACTGTTGGAACAGTGGTGGCAAGGGATCAAGAACATGAGAAAAAAGTCTACTCTGACCCTGCACAGGCCCGTTAATTGAAAGCTTTGTTTCTCAAACTATTTTATGCTTACTCTCAACAAATCTAACAATTTAACATCCTATTTTTATATTGCTTGTCAGTGATTATCCAGCTATTACAATAATGTTAAATATTAAATAAGACTTTGTGAATGATATTTATATTTGCATTTGCACTAATCTTAAAATGTATAACTATTGCAGGTCTGAAACATCCCATTTTCCCAGTAATCTATAATAAAGTAAAGTATAGTATATACTATACATACATATATATACATATAAATATATATATATATATATAGAGTATAGTATACAAAAAAATAGATTAAAGACCTCATTTTATTTTTTGGAAGGACACACAAAGCTAAGCACTTCATTGTTTAGCACTAACTCTGCACATATTATTAGCAATAATAATAGACAAGTTGCTTGGTTTTGCATTACGACACATTAACATGTTTCATGGTGCATACTAGACTGGTTTCTGAAAAGATGAAAACTATGATTTACTAGTTTTAGAACCTTTACTAGCTTTATAACTCAAATATCACAGAATTTGAAATTAAAGATATGTTGACTTCCTAGCATATTATTTATAGTACTTTTTACGTTCCAATTCTATAAATACCTATGCATGTTTAGCACGCACAGAAAGTATAATACAATTTAACCCCACAAAGTCTATAATAAACATTTCTAATTTCTATATATTATTGCATTTACGTAATCAATTACCCCACACAACTATCCATATTGATGTAAAACTCAAAGGTAATTATGTAGTTGCCTAAAACAGGTAAAAGCAGATCTTTGCATTTAACTTGCACTGTGCTTATAAAGTATTCTCAGAATGTGCACTTGCGTTCTAATATAGCATGTTACAGTTTGGATCCAAGAGGTGATCTCTGTGTCTGATATTATGTCCATGTTCATAAATAACCTACAGAATTATTAAAACAGATTCTACAATCCTACATTTCTTTTATAACCTCTGAATTCCATTTTCTTGCATTAGAATTTACCAATCTTTTTCTATGATATTTATCATTAATTCAAATCTGTTAGTTACCTCATGTTTTCTAATCCGAAGAAATATATACAATGTGTAGACAGACAGCTATGCTTTTATGGATCCTAATCATTTCTATTACGAAAAATGATGCAGGATGCACCAGTGTGTTTAATATTTATCAGTTATGTCGCAATTCTTTGCAAGATCCAAAAATGCAGCATTGTTGGGTACTGCTGGATTCAAAAGAAAATATTTAAAATTGTATGAAGACTTATGTCTTTCCTATGCATCAGTTGTATAAGCAGTTTGAAGTGCTTCTAAACAAAAAAAGACAAAAAAAACTAGGCCATATATATTTGTACAGTTTGTACATTTTCTTGTATGCATGCTGTCACTTTTTAACTGTCACTTTCAGTTAACATAATGTTATAGCACATGTTTTAGAATAAGTAAACTAGTCATACAATAATAATATGGTATAAAATAAATAAAAATGGAACATGTAAACTCTGTTCCTAGGATTTAAATTAAAGGTCCAGTCTTGCAGGCATCCTCAAACTACCACCCTCCAGCTGTTGGGAAACTACAACTCCCATCATTCTCACTATTATAGATTTTACAAATGCATGATGGGAGTTATAGTTTCCCAACAGCTGGAAGGCCGTAGTTTGAGGTTGCCTAAATTAATATATAAAAAAAATCAAAACTGCAGCACAAGAGAAAATACTATATGGTGAGTGCAAGCCTGTAAGCCCAGTTCAAGGGTCTTTCAGTATATCCAAAGTAGACCTAGACAGCACATCCAAAATTCAAGTAGCTTTTATTTGACCCAAATGTGCAAATTTGGGTGAAATAAAAACGGCTTGAATTTTGGATGTGCTGTCTGGATCTACTCTGGATACTCTGAAGGGCCCGTGGACTGGGCTTACAGGCTTGCACCCACCATATATATTTCTTCTTGTGCTGCAGTTTTGATTTTTTTTATATATTAATTTAGGCAACCTCAAACTACGGCCTTCCAGCTGTTGGGAAACTATAACTCCCATCATACATTTATATAATCTACTTTGGATATTTTAAATTAATATAGTCAAATTTTCAATGCAATTATTTCCTTCACAGAAAGACACATTTTTGCATATCAGCTAGTTTACCTCTTTAACATAAAAATAAACTTTAATATATAGGTCAACTTACGCTGGGATGTGTGGGATTTTTAGGCTATATTGTATATGGTGTTTTAGATGCTTTTCCATTTGGAGCATCATGACCGGCTCCTGTTTTGCACTGTCTCTGTTCAAGATTGTAAGTTTCATGCTTTTTATAAAACGTTCTGCTACCTGCATCTTGTGTTTGGTGTAAGATTTTCTAACCCTGGCCTCTTTTCTGTCTTCCTCTTTTCAAACGTCCTGTCCTAATGTGCATGGCTGAATAATATGATAATGCTTTATAAATGAAGGGATAGCTTATAAATAGATATGGAGGTAGGTAAATAGACTTAGATATGGACATAGATTTAATTTTGACTTGAAAATATTTTACGTTATTATATTTTATATGTTATTATATATTATTTGTAGCATTTTCATGCACACATTTCTACCTGATCACCTACACTGTATTCATATCATTGATTAAGAAAAACAATATATTTTATTATCAAGTGTAATGTAAAAGTCCCACGTTAGGTACAGAAAAATTGCAGTCACTGTTATGTTGTAAACTATGCCGTGGTACATACGACCTCTACGCAAACAAAGGAGTATAATCCTGTAAATCGGGAACCAATTGTGCAGTGAAATGAGTCACACAGCAGACTTCAGCACACTCTGAAATTATAATTTGTCATAAATCTTGGGTAATGCAGTAGATGCAAACACATGATGTAAGATTGTCAATTAAGTCAGAATGTTAACACATTCTTAAACAGCAGCCTTTCAATTTGCAGCCTTTCTTGCATGAGATAAATGCATAGTTAACCAAGCATGAAGCTTTTTATCTGAATTTAAATATGATTCGGGATGAATGTTTTATTTTGCATTAACCATGCAGAGTTCTGTCTTTTCTAAGCGAAGAGAAGTTCAAAAACAGATTTTGCTTTTCTTTTGTGAAATCAGCACAAAAAGCAAATTCACAGCTCTACAATAAAAAGCTCTGACACATACCACAGACCTTCAACAGCTCTCTGTATTTCCCTCCCTTAGTGACAGCAAAGCCATTGGTCTGTGTCTGATTTGAGGCCTCTCCTGTTACTGGCTGAGGAGAAGTGGCTTAACTGAGTTGATAGGTAGGGAGCAGCTGAAGTGATGACCGATTGGGTGCTGTGTATCTAGGAGAAGCATGTTATGTATAGCTATTTAAATCTCAGCCAAATGATGCAAGCAGTGCTGTCTGTTTCCAAAAAAAGTAGAAAAAGGTTAGTAATAATACAAACAAAGAGTGAAATCTTGTCATACTGAATTATTCAAATAGTGAACATAAGTAACCAAGCAAACCTCTTAACTGACCCAGATATTGCAGTACAGCTACAATATCCTTCTCCCTGTAAATTATTCTCACATGATATGACCTCTGTGATCATAAGACAGCTCCGAGACAGACAGGTTATATGTGTGCCCACACCTTCTACATTATTACAAGATCATGCAATTGTTGTCCGCATCATAGGAAATTTCTTATGCTGCAGCTGCAGATAAAATGTTATATACTAATTGTATATTTAGAATTGTTTGCATACAACTGCATGGTTAAAGCAAATTATGCCAGTTTTTCTTACTGTAGATTTTTTTTTATATACCGTTATTTGTAAAAGATCTGTTCAAGTCTCAACATTACTAGGGTGTTTTAAAAAAAATAAATCTCACTGCAGGTTCCTGATGCAGCTCTTTAAGCCAAAGCTAAAGGAGATCTAGAAAGTAGGAGGAATCTTTTCCATTTATTTCCCTTTTGAATTCACTTCAGGGTTAACCCTATCCAGCCACAGCCTATTTTTCGTCACTTTGTCTTTCCATTCTTGGCTTCCAAGAGCCATAACTCTTTTATTTTTGCATCTACATAGCCGTATGAGGGTTTGTTTTTTGCAGGACAAGATGTACTTTTTTAACCTCTTAAGGACCCGGCGTTTTTTGTTGTTGACACGTTCGTTTTTCCCTCCACGCCTTCCCAGAACCATAACATTTTTATTTTTACACCAAAATAGACACATGAGGGCTTTTATTTTGTGGGACAAGATGAAATTTCTAAAGGTGTTATTCACTATACTATAGAATATACTGGGAAACCGCAAAAAAAATCCAAGTGGGACAAATTGTGAAAAAAAAAAGTTTTGGGGGGTTTTTGGTTTAGGGCGTTAAATCTTGAGGCAATAAAATGTTTTATCTGTATTCTACAGGTTAATACACATCCGGCATTACCAAACATGTAGGGTTTCCGTTATGTTTTGGTACCGTAAAAAAAATTCCAAACTTTTTCTATTTTTGAAATTTGCGCCGCGGCGCCAGTTTGTGCGACCAATAACTTTTTTGTACTAACACCTACGGACATCAGTGAGGGTGCATTTTTTGCGGGCCGAAGTGTACTTTTTATCGCTAGCAGTTTGGAATGCATGCAACTTTTTTTATCACTTTTATTCCATTTTTTAAGCGACGTAAAATGACCAAAAAACGCAATTTTGGCGTTTGGATTTTTTTTTTTCTTCTACGGTGTTCAGCGTACGGGATAAATGATGTTATATTTTTATAGATCGGACTTTTTTGGACGCGGCTATACCAAATATGTGTAACTTTTATTATTTTATTGTTTTTATTTGTAAAATGGGGAAAGGGGGTGATTTTAACTTTTAATACTTTTTTTTTGTACTGTAAAACTTTATTTATTTATTTTTTTTACTTTAACATTGAGGCCACTTATGGTGCTTGACCACTAGGTGGCACGATTGCCAATACAGTCTAATGCATTGCATAGGCAATGCATTAGACTGTATCAAGATGGCGGTTTCCCCACTTCCTGTCTGCGGACGGAAGTGGGGCAAACCAGGGCATGGAAGTGACAGGAGCCTTCCCAAGGCTCCCCGCTGCCATGTCCGGGCCTCGGATTGCTGCAGTTATGCTGTGGCGGTGCATGTCACCCTCAAGATCGGTTTGGGGCACCAATCTTAATTCATTCAGATGTCATGGCCATCTTTGCCGCGGTGTCTGACGGGTTAAACAGCGCGGGCGAGCTACCCTGCCCGTTCGCGTTGTAACGGCCGGGTGTTAGTGGCAATTAGCCGCTAACACCCGGCGGCTGTGTGGGGGGGTCGCGGAGTGATCCCCCTGCAAAGCCCCTTATGGACCCTGGGACCTACTCATACGTCCAGGGTCCTTAAGGGGTTAAAATGCACAGAACTACAGCATATTATGTATCTGGTTACAAAAGTTAATACCGTATATACTCGAGTATAAGCCGACCCGAGTATAAGCCGAGGCACCTACTTTTGCCACAAAAACCGGGAAAGCTTATTGACTCGAGAATAAGCCTAGGGTGGAAAATGCAGCCGCTACTGGTGAATTTTAAAAATAAAAATAGATACCAATAAAATTACATAGGCAGTTTCATGTCCCCCATAGCCAGGTATAGGCAGTTTCATGTCCCCCATAGGCAGATATAGGCTGGTATAGGCAGTTTCATGTCCCCCATAGGCAGATATAGGCTGGTATAGGCAGTTTCATGTCCCCCATAGGCAGATATAGGCAGGTATAGGCAGTTTAATGTCCCCCATAGGAAATTTAATGTCCCCCATAGGCCGATATAAGCTGGTATAGGCAGTTTAATGTCCCCCATAGGCAGGTTATAGACATGTATAGGCAGTTTATGTATCCCATAGGCTGGTAAAAGTCAGCTATATGCCCCCCTAGGCAGGCTATAGGCAGGAAATTCCCCCCAAAGGCCGGTATAGGTCCTCATAGGCAGGGTATAGACAGTGATAGGTCGTAATAGGCTGCTTATAGGCAGGTATAGGCAGGTATAGGTCCCCATAGGCAGGCTATAGTCAGGTATAGGTCGCCTAGGCAGGCTGTAGGCAGGTATAGGTCGCCTAGGCAGGCTGTAGGCAGGTATAGGCAGGCATAGGTCCCCCTAGACTATGCTATAGGCAGTTATTGGTCCCCTAGGCAGGTATAGGCAGTCCTAGGCAGGTATAGGCAGGCTATTGGCAGGTACATGCAGGGTATAGGCTAGCATAGGTCCCCCTAGACCGGCTATAGGCAGGTATAGGTCCCCTAGGCAGGTATAGGCAGTACTAGGCAGGTATAGGCAGGCTATAGGCAGTACTAGGCAGGTATAGGCAGTACTAGGCAGGTATAGGCAGGCTATAGGCAGTACTAGGCAGGTATAGGCAGTACTAGGCAGGTATAGGCAGGCTATAGGCAGTACTAGGCAGGTATAGGCAGTACTAGGCAAGGTATAGGCAGGGTATAGGCAGGTATAGGTAGTACTAGTCAGGTATAGGCAGGCTATAGGCAGTACTAGGCAGGTATAGGCAGGTATAGAAAGTAATAGGCAGGTATAGGCAGGTATAGATAGTACTAGGGAGGTATAGGGCAGGTATAGGCAGTAGTAGGCAGGTATAGGCAGTACTAGGCAGGTATAGGCATTGTTTAAAAACAAAAAACAACCACTTACCTCGATCCCCGCTGCTCCGTCTCCCATTCGCGCTCCTCGGTCTTCTCGGCACAGGCGGGTGACGTCATAAGCCGCGCACGCAGCGTGATGACACACACTGCCTGTGCCGGAAACTCCGGATGGCCGCGAGTTTGCGGCCGCCCAGAGTCCACTGCGGAGCAGGGAGCGCTCGCTCTCTGCCCCGCAGTGGGTATCTCTTCTCCTGCATGCGCTCCGGAGGAGGCGCAGGCAGGGGGAAAAGATAGCTGACAGCGCACGGCCACCGCAGCGCCCGATCGCTGTCAGCTGACTCGGGATTCAGTTATATGCGCTCCCTGAGGAGCCGCATATAACTGAAGCGTCCCTGTCAGCGCACGAGCCATCGCAGCGCCCGAGCGCCGACAGTGACTCGAGTATAAGCCGAGGGGGGATTTTTCACATTTTTTGTGCTGAAAAACTCGGCTTATACTCGAGTAAATACGGTAATTAAAATATGGTATATATTGCCAACACCACTAAATTACCAGTGTATAACCATGCTATAATAAATAGGTATAATCAATATAGTGTATCTTTTTTAAAATTTCTTTTTACATCAAATCAGATCATGACGGGAGATAAAGTCCGTATTGGATAATTGTGGTAAACATATCCCTCTTAGAAATGTAGGGGAACATCTATGAATTTGCATGCACAAATTTTGTAACTTGGCGCCACACACCAGTTCTAAATAGATATAGTAGAGTATATAATACTATAGTATGAATGAAAGTGCTATGCGTCAAACATTTTTGGCACATGAAACTCAAAATTGACTCAAAGGGCCACATGTATGAACCTGTTTAGTTCTAAAACTCACTTTTTTGCCCGAGCAATTTCTCTATATCAATGAAAACTTGCAAAAGGGCTTTAACCATAAGTCGTATTCTCCTGCTGGGACACGGTTTTTCTTCGTAGAAAAGAAGGATGGATCTCTTTACCCCTGCATCGACTATTGGGTCTTAAAAAAAGATCACCATCAAGAACCAGTATCCATTACCCCTGATATCGGAGCTCTTTGATTGTCTAAGAAAAGCCAGAATTTCCACCCAGTTTGACTTGGCAGAGCCTATAACCTCATCCGTATTAGTAAAGGCCATGAATGGAAGACCGCCTTCAACACTCGTGACGGGTATTTCAAGTACCTGGTGATGCCTTTTGGCCTATGGAATGCTCTAGCTGTCTTCCAGGATTTTGTCAACGAACTCTTCCGAGACCACCTCTATGTTTGTTACGTTGCATATCGTGACAAGATACTGATCTTTTCTCCTGATCTCGAGTCTCATCATGATCATGTGCACCTGGTCGCTTACAGGCAACCACCTGTATGCGAAGCTCGAGAAATGTGTTTTTGAACAGATCATGCAGTTATCTGGGTGCTATATATGTATGTAATCACCTGTACATGAAAACCGTTTTTCATAAAATGTTGTACTTTTTTATTTGATTTTCTATAGATGCAAATTAATAGGACCCCAAAATTCATCTCAAATACAATAATTTACCAATAGAAAGTCGCTTTTTCTATTGGAAAATTATTGTATGTGAGATGAATTTTGAGGCTCCTATTAATTTGCATGTATAGAAAATCAAATAAAAAAGTACCACATTTTTTGATAAACAGGTTTCATGTGCGGGTGATTACATACATATATTGGACTTTTTATATGACCCAGCACTGAGATAGTCTTCTCTAATAGTGTGCCGAGCAACTCTTACTGTGGGTTATCTGGGTGCTCACCATTCGCTTCTGCAAGATGTCTCATTTCCTTCCACTTCCAGATCTACCTTCTGCTCTGCAACTTTCCTCCTATTTCTTTCAGCAAATATTTCGCCTGCATGGACTTCTCCTTAATATTGTCTCTGACTGTGGAGTTCAATTTATCTCTAGGTTCTGGCATACACTCTTTTCTCAACTTCAAGTTAAGTTGGACTTCTCGTCTGCATACCATCCTCAATCCAATGGATAAGTGGAAAGAATAAATCAAGTCCTTGGGACCTATCGTAATCATTTTGTTTCCTCTCGTCTGGACGATTGGACTGAAATCCTTCCAGCCGCCGCATTCTCATATAATAATCTTGATTCTGAGTCTTCTGGAGTCTACTCCCTTCTCCATGGTCTATGGTTGACATCACTTTCATCCTCTCCTTCTGCCTTTTACCTTAGATGTTCCGACTCTGGATGCCCAAGAGCTCTCTCGTATCTGGCAGTGCCTTCTCCAAGCATTCTCCCGGTCTAAAACTTAGGTGGATAAAAAGAGAAGACCTCCTCCTCTTTTACCGACCCGGTGAAAAGGTATGGTTGTCTGCCAAGCAAGCCCATCTCAAGATTACCAGCCTCAAGCTCGGTTCTCGCTTCCTGGGTCCTTTCTCAGCTGTTCGTCGCATTAATCCAGTGTTCTACAAACGGCACCTGCCTCCATCTATGAAGATCCCAAACGCCTTTCACGTCTCTCTCTTGAAGCCCTTGGTCCTCAATCGTTTCTCCCAGAAGATTGTGCAATCCTCTACAGCAGCTGGGTACTAAAGTGCAAGTCCCGGTGTGGCTTGTCTCCTTGCCTGGTGCATCTCACTTCTCCATCAATGACCTTGACTCTTGTTTTTGGTCTCCTTACTCGATATCAGGAGTTTGCTGATGTATTGAATGAGAAGCAAGCAGAGACTTCCTTCTCATCGCTCCAATGAACGTCCAATAGATCTCATGCCGGACACGTCATCTCGTGGAAGAGTGTACTCTTTGTTTGTGCCCGAAACTCAAGCAATTTCTCTATATAAATGAAAACTTGCAAAAGGGTTTTAACCATAAGTCATATTCTCCTGCTGGGGCATGTTTTTTCTTCGTAGAAAATAAGGATGGATCTTTTTGCCCAGAATATTGTATCATCCTCTACAGCAGCTGATTCCGGTGACACTTATGAAGTGCAAGAAATCTTTCTGAGAAACAGTGGTAGGTGCTTCTTCCTCATAGACTGGAAGGGGTAGGGACCCGATAAAAGGTTGTGGGAGCTAGAGGAGAACATAATGTCCCCGACCTCACTGCAGAGTCCTCAATGGCAGATGAAGAATAAGAGGGGGGAACTGTCCTGGAGCGCACCATGGTCCCTGCTCCATTCAATGGTCATGCTTGTGCTCTTGGCTCCAGGCATTCTTACTTGCCTTTCTCCGCTCCTGCTCCACTCCCTGTCACTGGCTGGCCCACGTATATCCGCTCCCTAGAGTGCACATGTGCTGGCTATCGGGAATTTAAAAGGCCAGAGCTCCACTGAATACCAATCAGCAGACACTGGCCCCTATATTAGGTCATTTCCCCTGCTGTCCCTTGACACTGTGTTGGTGTTATTTCCCAAGCATTACCTTGCTTTCCTACAGTGATTTCCGGATTTGACCTCTTACTATGTTCCCTAAATATTCTCTGCCTGTCATCTTTCCTGACTTTACCGTGAGTGACGTGTCAACGTTTTGCCTGCCACCAGCCCTGACCTTACTGCCTGTCCACCAATCACATCTCAAGCCTGCTCCTCCTGTACATTGCTAGCACTTTTGCTGTCATCACGAGTAGCCAATTCAGGGGTAGTGACCTCGGAGTCTCCTGCAGCCAACCCACCCTCGCGGTGGGCTTTGGTGAATACCAAGGGGCTCCCTAGGCTCCACTGCCTGACTTGGTTCATATCCATCTCTCGCGGTGGCCTAGAGGATCCACTACCACAGACTGTTACATGCACTAACCTTTCAAAGTGAAATTTTGGAGTGGCTCCAGTTTCTGCACTGGATTCACTACAAGCTTTGTGAACATTGTGCCTTAATTCTGCAATGCTCATAGAGTTTTTAGAAGTGTAATATTGTACAGTGTTAGCCATAGAAAGCAGTAGAAGAAATCAGCTTTTTAATTTTTCCATCTGTGGGGCTGAAATGTAGTCTTTGTCGGTATCCATTGTGAATATGCAACTTGATCACTAATTTTTTTCCATTTCTTTCTCAGAGACCAAAAAATGCAATTTTACTATTTTTTATTTTGACAGTGCTCACTATGCAGGTTAAACAATATGATAATGTATTAGTTCTGATTTTTACAGCTGCAGAAATATCAATTTTGTCAATCCTTTTATTGTTTATTTATGTGTAATGGGAAAAGCTATTTTTTCTTATATTTTACAGTAATTTATAGTCCCCCTAAAACATGTGATTGCTTGTACTACATGCTGCAGTATTTCTATATTGCAATACATAGTAATTTCAGTTATCTTATATTGCACCCTGTGGACAGGCCTGGGGCCTTTATTAGCCCTTTGGCTGCCGTAACAACCAAAATCCATCCTGTGGTTGTCAGAAATGGACACCACACCCCTTTCTAACAATTTAAATGCCTTGGTCACATTAACTGCAGCAACCAAGGGGCTCCCTAGGCTCCACTGCCTGACGGTTCATATCTATCTCTCGCGGTGGCCTAGAGGATCCACTACCACAGCCTTTTACATGCACTAACTTTCAACGTGAAATTTTGGAGTGGCTCCAGTTTCTGCACTGGATTCACTACAAGCTTTGTGAACATTGTGCCTTAATTCTGCAATGCTCATAGAGTTTTTAGAAGTGTAATATTGTACAGTGTTAGCCATAGAAAGCAGTAGAAGAAATCAGCTTTTTAATTTTTCCATCTGTGGGGCTGAAATGTAGTCTTTGTTGGTATCCATTTGTGGAATATGCAACTTGATCACTAATTTTTTCCATTTCTTTCTCAGAGACCAAAAAATGCAATTTTACTATTTTTATTTTGACAGTGCTCACTATGCAGGTTAAACAATATGATAATGTATTAGTTCTGATTTTTAAACAGCGGGCAAAAATTTTCAATTTTTTTAAATTTTCTTTTTATTGTTTATTTATTTTTTAAGGGGAAAAAAAATATTTTTTCTTTATTTTCAGAAATTTTTTTTCCCCCTTTTAAAATCATGTATTATTTTTACAAAATTTGCTGAAAGTATTTCTATTTTGAAATTACATAGTAATTTCAGTTTTTTTAAATTTTTTTGCCCCGGGGGGACGGGTGGGGGCCTTTATTGGGCCCTTGGGGCTCCGTAAAAAACCAAAAGTCCATCCTGGGGTTTGTCAAAAATGGCACCACACCCCTTTCAAAATTTTTAAACCCTTTTGGCCCACATTAACTGCAGCAACTGAGTGGTTAAATTTTCCCCCAAAATTTGGGAGTGTTTTAGGGAAGGGTGTGAGCCTATTATACCCCCTTAAAGATCCGACTTTAAACAATATATCACGGGCTTTGGGGAAGTTCTTTTATTACCTATTTTTTTATGGTATGACTATCCTTTGTTATTAATTTACGGGGTTTAATGTTTTTGACTTGTAAGGGGCTGAGATCCGTATGCTATGGCTGTGTATATTTTTATTTTAAGGTTTTGCGGCTAGTTAGTGTGCCTCTGTTTATTTCTTACTAAGTTTTAGGGGTTGATAGCACTTAATGGGGGTTTGCCCAAAATAAACCCTAAAATTTACTATTAAACAGAATATTGTAAAAAAAAAAAGGTAGGAATTTTAATTTGCGAAAGCTGAACTTTTGCACCCCCGGGGGTTGTCTCTGAGTGCCCTACCCTGTTTTATGGACCACATCCCCACTTTTCACATCACGCATCTTTTTACAGGCCCTTTCTTCCACTCATAAATTCAAATCATCACATTTTTATGTTACTATATCATAAGAGTAAAAACTTTTTTGTCCATGTAGCTGGGTTGGGACTTTAAAATATGACAAAAAAAGGGGAGCCCTTTGGCCCGGAACCCCACCATTCCCAAAAACAATATCCTCCCTTTGTTTTCCCCTTTGTCCCCCACCTCCCACTGTCTAAAATAAAAAACTATAACCACAAGTGAAAATTTAAAAATGAAACCCCCAATCACCCGGGGGCCCGCGTGCACTCAATTTTAAAAATCATGGACAAATTTTGCTTTCACTATGAAGGGTTTTCTTTTTTTCTTTCCCTTTTCCTTCCCCCTCGAATGCCTTTAATCTTTCCCAAATTCGGGGAATCAAACCCTGCAGGGAAAAAAAATCCCTTTGGGCTTCTCACCTTTCCGCACTTCCCCACCATTCCTACCTTTTTGCAATTCCCTATAAAAAGCGCCCACAAAAAGGTTTAATTTAAACCCCCTTGTGCCTCCAAAAGAAAAAAGAAAAATCCCAGATGTCTATGGGGGTTTTGTTTGTTTACCCAAACTATAGTTTGTTTTGGCCCACTTTCGGTAGATAGTTGGGTATATATGCCCATTGTGGGTAAAAAGGTAGGTATACACCCCGCCCCTGTAGGTAGATCCGTAGGTATAAATGTTCCTAGTAGATAGATAGGTAGGGGGATTATTATTATTATTATTTTTTATTATTTTTTAAAGCGCCATTTTTATTCCAGGGCGCTGTACATTCGAGGGGGTTACATAAAATTACATAAGTTTAAACGAGTCGTGAAAGGGATAATGACCCAAATTGGGATTTTCAGGGGAGGAGGACCCTACCCCTGAGGGGTTACCCAAACTACAAGGGGGGGGGAAAAAGACAGGAGGTGAGGGGGCAGGGCAAGTTGTGGAGGAAGTAGTGCAAGTTTAGTGAAGGTTATAGGGAAGCCCGAAGAAATGGGTTTTCAGGTTGCTTTTGAAGCTGGTTTAAAGTGGAGGAGAGTTGATGTGTTTGGGGGAGTGAGTTCCAGAGTGTGGGGGGAAGCCGGGAGAAGTCTTGGAGAGGTTGTGTGAGGGGTGATAAGGGGGGGAGCAGAGGAGAAGGTCCTGTGAGGGCGGGGGAGTGGGGTGGGGGGGGATATTTGGAAAAATTTGGGCCCGGATGTTTTGGAGGGGAGGAGGGTTTTTGGGGAGCCTTGTTGGTCATGGTTAAGGTTTTGTTTTTAAATGAATTCGCTGGGCCAAAAGGGAAGCCCGTGAAGGGGGACGCCCGAGGGGGGGAGGGGAAAGGGGGCGAGGAGCGAGGTTTGGGTAAGAGGGGAGCAGAGTTAAGGATGGATTGGAAGGGGGGAGGGGAGGGGGCTAGTGGAGGCCAAAAGGGGTTTTAAAGGAAAGTTTTCAGTAGGGCTAGGCGGGGGGATGACAAGGGCATGGAACCCGAAATTTTTTTAGTTTTCAAAAGCCGGGAATGACCCCGGAAAGCCCAGGTTGGGTTTTTAAAGGGGAAGGCGGCAGGCAGGGGGTGGGGTTTGGGGTGTGTGGTTTGAAAGTAAAGCAAAAGGGTTTTGGATTACCCCCAAAGGGAGGGACTTTTGGGACGGGGTGAATGTGTAGAAAAGGGTTTACTGTTTTAGAGAGATAAGGGGGAAAAAGGTTTGGTTGGTGGTGGAAAGATGTTTAGTTTGTTTTCTCCAATTTTTGTTTTAGGAAGGGCGGTGATGAGAAGAAGGAGGAAAAAGGGGCAGGGGGTCAGGGGATCCGGGGAGTAGAGAAGTGACATCTGGGCCAGAGATGTAGAGTTGGGTATCATCAGCATACAGGTGGTAATGAAAGCCATGTGAGGCTATGAGCTGACCGAGGCCAAGGGTATACAGCCCACTGTAGATGGTAGGTATATATGCCCCCTGTAGGTACATATACAACCCCCTTAGATGGTGTCAGGAAAAACCTGCGTTCACTCGATGGTCGCCGACCTGACTTGGGGTGTATAGTGACAATGCGATATGCAACGTTGCGATATGCAAGGTTAGCCAGATACGGTTTCACTGTTAAACCACTCTCCCACAACCCTGAACATGTGGGAGAGATCTGTTTGCCCGCACTGGAGAAACAGAACTCTGCCAGCCCGGTAGACTGTCACCAGTTCCTCTTTAGTTATAAGACCTGTCTGTTACAGACTTATAACCAGGCCAGGAACCAGCCCAGGTAGCGTTATATTAGAGACCAAGAAAAACGGACACGTGAGATTGGGCAATCAAGACAACAGACCAACTCAGGATTAAAGTTTAAAGATTTAATCGCCTTGTGAGAGAACTAGATAAACAATACATACATAGGGGTATAATCAGGCTCGGACTGGCCTACAGGGAACAGGGGAAACCACCAGTGGGCCCCTGAGCATGCAGAACTGAAGTTTGTTTTTTAAAATGTATTTGCCCTGCAGGAATGACAGAAAAGCAGAGAAAGAGGGGGCAAAAGCAAGAGGCAGAGTACAGAAGGCATGTACAGTTATTTACAGTAGCTGTAGTGTGGATTCCTAATATAAACTGCACCAGAGGGCCCTGAAACAGCTCAATTGGTGGGCCCTAGAATGAACTCCACCTGTGGGCCCTATGCACCCCAGTCCAACACTGGGTATAACTACACAGATATTGGTCAGAGGTACAAATATTGATATGGTTACAGACAAAGAGGCAGCAAGATGTGTCTACCTTAGGTTTGGGGCCTTTGTGCGGGGGCACACATGGGGGTGAATGTGGCCTTGCTCCTGTGTTGGATGCCCCTGGATCGGTGAGATCCCCCCCCCAAATAGAGGCAACAAGGGCCCATTTGGGCTTCGACGGAAAATTTAGTTCAAACCGTACGGGGTTTTCGCCGTCCTTGTCCAGCCACCCGCGGGGTGTCTGGCCCAAGGAAGGCTGGGCCTGTCCTTGAGAGCTTTCGGCTGCGTCCCACTAACACTCCCTAAAAACCTGCTAGATGGGCCAAATGGATGAGACTCCCCACGCTTTGAAGTTTCGGGGACTGTCATTTGGCCCTGCCTACCTGGATTTACGGTGCCAGGGGAGGAGCTGTCACTACCCAGACGTAGAAGTGGATCCACGGGGACCGCCAAAAGCGATGGCGTAAGCCAGCGGGGGAACGGAATCTAAGTAGGCCCCGGTTTCACCAGAGCCGCCGAAAAGCGGGAAGGACTTGCTGCGGCGGAGTCTCCCGGGTCGTTCCCCCCTATGACTGTTGCGGTGGAAGCAAAGTATAGCGTGGTCCCAGTCGTCAGGCAGGCTCGAGTTGGGGGCGGGCAGAAGGCGGGGGCAGGGGGAAATGGTTCGTGGTGTGGACAGGCAGTAGGTAGGACAGGGGGAAGTTGCGGGGTCGAGGATAGGAAGCTAATGGTACAGTCCCGGGTAAGTCAAAACAAGGTTGGAAAGCTTTCTCATTTGGGGCTAAAGGGCACAAAGATCGGAACAGCCCCAGGAAAGGGGCAGGCTTAATAAGGAGTGCCGGAAAAAAGAAATTCCCGGTGAATGGCCCTTTAAAATTTTCACAGAGCGGGGGGCGCGCGCCTTAGATGTCGGAACGCACGCCCGGGGGGCGGGAGCAGGACGGAGCGCAGCCGGGTAAGTAAGAAGGGGGCCCGGCCCGGGGCGGCCGGCGCCGGGCCGGGGGAGGTGCCACCCCGACATGCGGGCGGCGGTCGCCGTGGGGGAACACGGGTGGCCCGCACCCAGGGGGGGGTCGGGGGCCCCACCCGTGCAGTCCCCCCCCCTTTGGCCTCCCCCTTTTTCTGGCCTGGAGGAACCTCTGATGATGTTACGATCCAGAATATTGTTTTTGGCCCCCGGGCCCCTCTCTTGGGGCCCGAACCCTTCCAGTCAAGGAAAAAACCGCTTCCCTTGCCCAAAATTTCAATCAGAATTCCTTTACCGTAAAGACATCGGGGGCTGGGCCTCAGGATGGGGGGGCAAGTACCCGAGAGAACGATTAAGGAGGCCGGTTTTAAAAGCGAGACAGGGAAAGGGAAATTGGGGGACCCCCATAGTGGGGGGGAAGGGCGGAGCTTGTAGGCACGGTTTAAGCCCTAAACCTCGAATGGAACCAGGAACCGGGAAAACCAGCTATAGGGGAACCTTAAAACTTTAAAAATTAGCCGACAACCACACCTTGTCCTGGCGAGAATTTTGGCGGGGTTTCGTTTTTTGTGGGCTTGTGCCTTTGGGTTTGGGGGCGGAAGCCTGGAGTAGAGATTGGTGCGTTGTTCCAGTAGCTGTAGGTCCTGGCCCAGTCCTGCCCGGGGAAACCGGAGGGCACAAAAAGGGGGAGGGGTGGGTGGGGATGTCGCCCATAGACAAAAAAGAAAGGGCAGCCCCGGCGGGACTCAAGCCCAAAAGAGTTATAGGAGAACTCGGCCCAGGGCAAAAGGCGGCCCAATTCATCCTGGCGCGCGGAGACAAAGTGGCGCGGTAGCAACCTGGGTCGGGTTTTTACTCTCTCTCCTGCCCATTGGACTGGGGTGGTTGGCTGAAAAAAAGCCCCAATTTCTTTTGCATTTGGGTTGCAGAGGGGCGCCAAATCTGGAGACAATTTGAACGCCCGGTCCGACACTATATGCGAGGAAGCCGATGCACCGAAAATATGTAGAAAAAAAAAAATGGCAAGGCCGGGGTGAGGGGGGCCCGGCAGGGAGTGAAGTGGACATTTTTGAAACCGGTCTGTCACCCCCCAAATCCGGTGTTGAGGGGAAGGAGGGAGATCCGTGAAAAAATCCAGGCCCACATGGGCCCAAAGGGGACACTGGGTTGGGTAGAGGAAGGGCAGACCTGCCGGTTTTAGCGGGGGAGATTTTTCCGGGCACAGAAGGGCCAGGACCCCACGAACTCACAAACATCCTGGGCTGGGCCCACCCGTAAACTGAGAGAGGGGAGGGAAAGGACCCCCGCCTCCCGCCATACGGGGAAAATGACCCCGACAAATTCTTCTTCCAGAGAGGGCAAACAAATTTTTTGGGGGGGGAATGCGTTGAGGCTATCGGTGCGGCAGGTGAGCCTTTCTGGAATAATGTGCCGGGGGGTGGACTCGTCCCATCATATCCGAAGCAGGGGGGAAGAGCGTCGCCTTTTTTTGACATTTCGTTCCGCAGGGGAAAAAATGAATGAGAAAATTAAACCGAGAAAAGAAGAGGACCACGACCCTGGGTGGTTTTAAAAAGTTAGCCGTCTGAAGTTAGCAGGTTTTTATGGTCGTTAAATGCTAGGGGTGACGACCCCCCCAAGGATACCGCCCTCTTCCAGA
Source organism: Phyllomedusa bahiana (assembly GCA_025379985.1). Taxonomy (NCBI): domain Eukaryota; kingdom Metazoa; phylum Chordata; class Amphibia; order Anura; family Hylidae; genus Phyllomedusa; species Phyllomedusa bahiana. The sequence continues at coordinate 62,116 of JAODAL010004159.1, forward strand.
GCCAGCTTGATGGCCAGAATTCCCGGTCGCGATAGAGTAATTCCTTTCAGAGAGGAAAAATTTTTAGAAAAAAACCCGCAGTGAGGGCTTGCCTTGGGTCCTTTCTGGGAGGTACGGCCCGGGCCCCCCCCCCCCCCCCCCCCCCGAGGGGGCGTGACTTCGGGGGAAAAAGGTTGTTCTGATCTGGCCGGGGAGTACCGGCGCGAGGCGAAGGCAGACTTTAACTTTGAGAAGGCTTCCTCTGCGCGGGGGCCAGAGCTTTGGATGACGTTCTTCTTGGTCAAAGCCCCCTATGGGGTGCCAGCGAGGAAAATGGGGTATAAATTGCCTATAGTAGTTGGGAACCCAGGAATTTTGTTTGGCCGGGGACCCCCGGGGGGCGGCCCCTGGGACGGCGGGCAAACTTAGGGGGTCCTTGCAGGCCCTTTTCGGAAATATTAGCCCAGGAATGGTGACTTGCTGATGAAAAAGGCATTTTTCAGTTTGGTATAAAGGGGGTTGGCCTTTTGACGTTGAGGATTTCGTACGTGAACTTTATGGGGCTCAAAATCGGGAGAGAACACCAGAATGTGTCTAGATACAAACACGCACGTGTACAGGAGGCCCCGGAAAATGTCATTAAAAAATTCTTTGGGAAAACGGCGGCATTGCAGACCCGAAGGGCTGACCCGATATCGAAGTGGCCCGTGGGGTGTTGAAAACGGTCTTCCATTTATGCCCTCACTATCCGTATGGGGTTTAGGCCTGCAGGTCCAGTTTATAAAAAATCTTCACCCGTAGCCGGTCAAAAAGCTCCGTGATCAGGGCAGAGGGGTGCGGTTCTTTTCCGTGATCTTATTTAGCCCCGATAGTCTATGCAAGATGTAGAGTACCGTCCCTTTTCCATAAAAAGAACCCGGCTCCAGCGGAGAGGAGGGCTTGGGATGAACCCTTTGGAGATTCCCTTGATATAGTTGACATGCCAAGGTCCAAAGGGACCGACAGGGGTTAAAAAACCCGCCCGGGAGAAGACGTCCCCGGGGACCAGATAATAGGGCAGCATAGGGCGGGGGTGGCAAGTTCAGCTTGCTTCTCAGAAAACGCCCGGAAGGCTTGGTATGGGGCGGGAAGGCCCCCCCGAGGTTAGACGACCAGGGAGAAAACGGTAAGCACCGGGCGAGGGGCAACCAAAAAACGAGACGACATCCGAACCCCAACCAGGACTTCGCCCCTCTGCCAGTCGAGCAGGGATGGCGTTTAACACGGGAGACCCGGAAATTTTACGAGGGGACCGGGGTAGTACGTGAACGCAAATCTCTCCTTGGCAGACCCTACTTGGGGACCAGAGCTCAGTCGGAATGAATTGGATCCTGAGAAACTCACCAATGAAGAGGAGATGAGTAGGGGTTTTTCCAGGCGATCCAGGGAGCTTATGCTGGAACACCAGGGCAGGTCCAAGAAATTTCCAGCGCCCCCAGTCCGGAAAGCAGTAGCGGAAAAAGGGAACCCGGCCCGTGCCACGATCACGGAAAAAGTCGACGAGGGAGGGGTTGCTCTCAATAGGGGCGCCTCGCCCACGTACCCCAGGTCGCCCCTTTCCCGGACACTGAGGGCCAGTGGGCGGATCTGCGGGGAAAGGTCTGCACTGCCGCAGTACAGACAAAAATTTTCTCACTCTTCTGGTTTGCTCCGTTGTAACAGGTGGGTTATCCACTTCATGGCTTCCTCGGGGGCAGGTGAAAGGGGAACTGAGGTGGCCTTTGAAAATGGAGCCGACGGGGAGCGGGGGGGGTCTAGCCTGTCCCCGTCCTGCCCAGTTCCTCTGGGGTTCCCAGAACGGATGTCAATCCCAGTGGCCAGAGAGAAAGGTCATCAAGGAAGAGGGGGATCCCCGGGGGATAGGGATCCTTGACGGGTGGAGAGGCCCCCTTGAAGGTGGCAGTCAAAGCCTTCATTCCAAAATTAAAATCGGAAGGGGAAAAGTGTTTAAAGTCGGCAAAATGCCTACGGAAGAATCCCCTTGGGGCAGGGGTTTGCAAGGCGGGGCGATGAAGCCCGGCCGGTTCCTCGTTTTCACTCCCGAACTCGTGGGAAGGGAGCCAGGGTTTGGTGGACCGGATCGTCCCTGTCCCAAAGGGGGGGGAGCCCAGGGCCGGCTTTCCGGGGGAAAAAGGCGAGCACGAAGCCACCTTTGACCGTTCGGGAGGGGAAATTTGGTTGGCCCATTTTTTCGATTTGCAGGGGGATTGGGGGTTTTAAACCCTGCGGCCTTGGGCCCCATCGAATTGGGGGCATAGACAGATGGGGCCGGGACCTGCGGTCGGAGCCGGAAGGAGGGGGAGCGGGAGCCCGGGAGGGGTTTTTCTGCTGCTGGGCGGCCGGAACGTGCATCATGGGGGAGAGAGGCTGAGTTGCTGGGCTTGCTGAGGTCTTTGCGACTGCTGGGCCCCAATGGGGGGTGAGGCAACGGGCGGGGGCGAGGCCCTTGGGGGATCCATGGCCCGGTTTACTGTCACTACCCCCGACGTGAAATTTTGGTTCCAGGACCCCCACAAGCGATGCCGTAAGCCACGCCAGGGAACGGAACTAAGTAGGGCCGGTTTTTTACCAGAGCCCAAACGAAAAGGGGGGGGACTTTCTGCGGCGGGAGTCTACCAGGTCGTTCCCCGAGTGACTTTCTTGCGTGGCAACAAAGTATAGTGTGGTGCAGAATCGTCAGGCAGGCTCGTAGTCGGGGACAGGCAGAGGGTCAGGGCAGGCGGCAATGGTTCGTGGTCGTGGACAGGCAGTAGGTCAGGACAGGCGGCAAGATGCGTGGTCGAGGAACGGAAGCTAATGGCACAGCACACGGTAAGTCAGAAGAAGGTTTGAAATGCTTTCTCAGTAGGCTAAATGGCACTAAAGATCCGGCAACAGCCCCAGGAAGGGGCAGGCTTAAATAAGAGTAGTGACCGGCAATAGCCAATTACCGGTGCACTGGCCCTTTAAATTTCACAGAGCCGGCGCGCGCGCGCCTTAGAGGAGGGAGGCTGGAGCAGAGACAGGAGCGCGGCCGGGTAAGTAAGAAGGTGGCCGGCCGGCCGGGGGAGCGTGCCCACCGCCCGACATGCGGGCGGCGGTGCCGCTCGTGCGGGGACCACGGGGGTCGCGGGCCCACCCATGACAGACGCCATCGGGCCCTTGGGGGTTCTACTGGCTCCTGGCACTTCCACTGCGTGTGACAGTGGCCACGACCGCTGCAACTGCTGGTGGGGCTCCCTCCCCAACGGCGTCTGTACAAGTCACCAGTTCAATCGGCCTAACCTGGTCCTCTGACATCCCGTTTGTGAGGAGATCCCACCGCAGCTGTCTGCCCCCTGTTCGTCCTGGCTTTAGAGAGACCCTGCACTGTGGCTGATCTTCTGGGTGCAGCGGAAGGAGTTCGGACCACAAAATCTCATTCTGAGGGGTACTGGCCATGGCTGTAGCATAATCTCCAGGGGTTTAGTCCTCTGTTCATCCTCAGAGACTGTGCCTCTAATCTGTGGCCTGAACCCTTTTTTACAGAGTTAGGAAAAGGTAAAGAGGTGCTGGAAAAGTGAGGATTCTAAGATATTTATGTCTAAATATTCAGGGAAGAGTGTTGGCCGGGAGAAATCAGCATGGAGGTGTGGACCGGATGGAGAAAAAAATGAAACGTGTAAAGCTCAGAGAAACATCACCTGTGAGTCACTAAATATAACTGAACTGTAATCACTTATATGTGTGCAAAGTGTAATGGTTTATTTTCAGTACTGGTGGTGATACCGTATGTGGTCATGATATGGTGGTATTATTCAGTCACTATACGCCCCATACCAACAGGAAATACTCCCCTTTTTGAGGTGGGGTTAGTCCATGTAATCAAGGACATCCCACAGTAAATGTGACTGGGGCAGCTAAACTATTAAAAAACAGTGTGACAATCTATTCTATTGCTTTATTCTCCCCCACCAGCTCCACCTTCCACCCCTATCATGCCATGTAGTAAGACATAACTGGACATCATTCTGCTATATATTTGAATTTCAGAATAGTGTACAAGCAATTGCATCTCCTAGTTGCCATGTACCCTAGGGAGACTAAAAATATAAAAGAGTTCTAAAAATATAAAAAAAAGTAAGAGATAAATATAATTGGTATTGCAGTGACAATAGAGGTCCACTCTATTCAAACATAACATTATTTATCCCATAAAGGAAACATCATAAATACCCACCAAAACACTCAAATTCACATCCCTAAAACGAAATAAGAACTGATCACATGCATGCATTTCAAACTGGTACCAATGAAAACTACACTTCAGCCCGCAAAAAAATCGAGCCCTCACACATATCCAGAGATGGAAAAATAAAATCTTTATTCATTAAAAAAAACTATGGAAAATTGGCATCACCGGAATTGCACCAACCTGTACAAACCAGATAACATGTAATTTATAATGAACAGTGAACGTCATAAAAATGAAACCCCACCAATATTTTTGGGGGGTTTTCCAGTACATTATATGGTATGGTTAATGGTACTAATAAAAAGTACATCTTGCCCTGCAAAAATCAAACCCTCATATTTGAATGTAGACAAAAGAACTAAAAAGCTTGGAAAGTGGCTGTCACGTTTCAGTAGCTACTGGCACGTTGAATGCTGGGTATTGTGGATCCTCTGGGCCACTGCAAGCATAGATGGTATAACTCACAGTGGTAGCCGAAGTGCAGGACAGGGACACTGGTAGCAGTGACTGGTCACAGCAGGTGTAGCCATAGACAGATAGCAGGTCCTGGGCGAGTAACGGACTTGGTACAGCAGCAGATAACAGCAGGAAATAAACTGGTAGAACAGCAAGAACAGCAGGAGTAGATATGCAGGTAACACAAGACCAGCATAAACCAGCAGCAGTGGTTAGGAGCTCAGATGGACATTAATGAACTAACCAGGAACAGAGACAGGAAGTTCCTTATATCACAGGAGGTCATGGGTTATTGGAGAGGAAATTGGCACACTGGCCCCTTAAATCCAGACCAGTAAGCGCGCTCGCTCCCTACGGAGCATGTGCAGACCCAGACAGGAACAGGAGGCAGAAGCAGGAACAAGGACAGGTGAGCACACAGACACAAGGGACACAAACAGGCAAGACAGACACATCCAGGGTCACAGCAGCGGCCACGGGGTGAATGAAGACAGGACAGTAGCAGGGACTGCCTAGAACGAGGGCTGCAGCATGGACTGTGACAGTACCCCTTCCTCCTTCTCCAAATCTACAGAAGGGAAATCTCACATGGGTCAGTGGCCCAAAACTTCTCTGGGGGCAACCCCGAAACCAAACTCCAGGCTAGTGATAGCGAATAGCGGGAATACCTAGGAAAGGAGGTGCAGAGGAGGAACAAACGAGGCACTAGGCAGGATGGGGGGAGAACTCAGGGTGGGACTATAAGCCAGGCGGGTACAGGAGCTCTGGGCGAACCATGAGCCTTCAGGTACAGGAGCTCTGAGCGAACAATGAGCCAGCAGGTACAGGAGCTCTGGAATGGGACTGACAATAGCAACAGGAGGCGTAGCTCCTACAAGTGCTGGTGATACTTGATCTAGACATGCAGTAACGGACGGTAGCTTCAACAAAAAGTTGTTTCAGATCGATGCCAAGGCGGAATACAACAGCTTACAAGTGCTGAATGTCAAGCAGAGTGACCTTGAAGGAAGCCATGGTCAGTTCATTCTGTAGTATGCACTGACACCGTGGATGCCGGATGCTTGGATCCTCTGGGCCACCACAAGCGTAGATGGTATAACTCACAGTGGTATCAGAACAGGGACACTGGTAGAGGTGACAGGTCACAGCAGATGTAGCTGTAGACAGATAGCAGGTCTCAGGCAGGTAATTAACTAGTACAATAGCAGATAGTCAATAGATATATTGGACTGGTGCAAGCATCAGGATAACAGCTGGAAATAGACTGGCACAACGGCAGGAGTTTACTGGTACAACGGCAGGACCAGCAGTAGAAGCAGGTAACATAGGGGTTAACACAGGAGCAGCAGTGGTCAGGAGTTCAGGTGGACATTAATGAACTGACACTGAAGCAGAGGCAGAAAGTCCCTTTTATCCCGGAAGGTTGTAGGTCATTGGACAGGTAATTGGTACAATGTTCCTTTAAATCCAGACCAGCAGATGGACACGCCCCCTAGGGAGCATGTGCAGACATAGACAAGAACACAGCTAGGTGAGTACTCATGGAAACATGGACACAGCAGGGACCGGCCTGCATGGAGACAGGACTGCAGCAGCAGGTGCAGGGAAACGGAACACAGCAAAGACACATCCATGCCCGCAAGAACCGCGGCATGGAGTGAGACAGCAGCAAATAGGTAACGCTGCAGGGGCATCGCAGAGACACAGGCATGTCCATGGTTGGGTGCTGTACTTTGAAAACTGATTCATGACAAATGACAAATTAGGCCACTAGTTAGACTAGGTCACAGATTGATGGGTAATTTGTTGCTTTACTTTATGTCATTGCAGCAACCATCACTGAACAATCATGGATATCAAGTCCATCAAAAATTACTGTCTAATATCACTGATGTATGGCCAGCTTTGTGGGGTGCCTAGTCGAAGATTCTATATAGTTACATAGTTTAAAAGGCTGAAAAAAGACAGACATCTCTTCAATATGGCCTAGTATCCAATTGTGTTGATCCAGAGGAAGGAAAAAAACCTCATGGGGTAGAAGACAATTGTTCTCATTTTACAGAAAAAATTCCTTCCCGACTCCAATTTGATAATCGGAATAAATCCCTGGAACAACAACTCTTCTCCAGAATCCTAGTCACTATAACTTGTTATATTACATCTAGAAATGTATCCAGACCCTTCTCCAGAATCCTGGTCACTATAACTTGTTATATTATTACATCTAGAAATGTATCCAGACCCTTCTTCAGAGTCCTGGTCACTATAATGTGTTATATTATTACATCTAGAAATGTATCCAGACCCTTCTCCAGCATCCTGGTCACTATAACTTGTTATATTACATCTAGAAATGTATCCAGACCCTTTTTCAGAATCCTAGTCACTATAACTTGTTATATTATTACACTCTAGAAATGCATCCAGACCCTTTTTGAACTCTGTTAGTGAAGTCACCATGACAAATTCCTCTGGTGAGTTCCACAGTCTCACTGCTCTTACAGTAAAGATTCTCTTTCTATGTCTATGTGGAAACTTTATTTCCTCTAGGCCTAGAGGATGCCCCTTGTTCTAGATACAGTCCTAGGTATAAATAGATCTTGGGAGAGATCTCTATATTGGCTTTCATATATATTTTTACATTTTCATTAGTCATCCCAAAACCGTCTTTTCTCTGAACTAAATAACATTCATTTTGAAATCTTTCTGAGTATTGAAGTCCACCCAGTCCTTTTATTATTTTTGTTGCCCACCTTTGAACCTGTTCAAGCTCTACAATGTCTTTTTTGTGCACTGGTGCAAAAAACTGTACCCAATATTCCATGTGTGGTGTGACCAATGACTGGTTTAATGGGAGAAACATTTTCTCATCATGTGCATCTATGCCCCTTGCAATATACCCCACTATCTTACTTGCCCTAGCATCAGCTGTCTGACACTGGCTGCTACAGTTAAGTTTACTGTCCACTAAAATTCCCAGGTCCTTCTCCATGTCACTTTTACCCGGAGTTTTACTATTCAAAAAGTAATCATGGAATGGATTTTTCTATGTGCATAACCTTGCATTTATCAGTATAAAAGCCTTATCTGTCTCTTCTCTGCCCAGGTCTCCAAGTTATCCAAATTTCTTTGTAACAGTATACTGTTAATTACTGTGTTAATTACTGTACACAGTTTGGTAGCATCTACAAAGATTGATATTTTACAGTACAATCCTCCTGCAAGGTCATTAATATATTCAAGACAATAGTTCCCAAAACTGACTCAGTGTTACCCCACGAGTAACAGGGATCCCTCTAATACTGACCCCTGTTCAACCCCATGAGAAATAGGGACCCAGTTTGAGCATGTACCATTAATCACCACCCTTTGTTTTCTATCACTCAGACAGTTACACACCCCCTGGCAAACTTTTTCCTCCAGGCCAAGCATTCTCATTTTATTTACCAACCTTTTATGTGGCACAGTATAAAATGCTTTAGAAAAATCCAGATATATGACATCCAATGCCTCACCCCAACTCAGTCTAGAACTAACCTTCTCAGAGAAGCTGATGAAATTAGTTTGTCAGGACTGATCCTTCATAAATCCATGCTGGAACGGCGCTATACGTTTATTTTCATTGATATACTCCAGGATAGCATCTTTAAGAAAGCCTTAAAACAATTTACCTACACAGATGTTAAATTTACAATCCCTTGAAACATACCATTACTATACAATCTGTAAATATTAGAAATAGGGGCCTGTCTATCACATTACTTAATTCCCTTAGGACACAAAGGTGTATACCATCAGGACCTGGTGATTTGTCTATTTTAGTCTTCTTAAGGCAAAGTTGCACTTTAGAGAGGAGACAGTTAACCCCTTAAAGTACCCATACATCATGTTCGTGAAGAAGTTCCCGCAAATTAACGTATGAGTATATCATGAAGATCGTGCAGGGTCACAAGCATATCCCACAGATGCCCCCACAGTGGTCTGCTGCAGCCACATATGCCCCCACAGTAGTCTGCTGCAGCTACAGATGCCTCCACAGTGGTTTGCTGCAGCCACAAATGCTCCTACAGCGATCTGCTGCAGCCATAGATGCCACCACAGTGTTGTGTTGCAGCTACAGATACCCCCATAGTATTGTGTTGCAGCCACAGACGCCCCCAATAGTGGTGTGCTGCAACCACAGATGTCCGCAATAACGGTGTACTGTAACCACAGATGCCCCAATAATGGTGTGCTGCAGTCACAGATGCCCCCAATAACGGTATGCTGCAGTCACAGATGTGCCCATAAAAGTGTGAGTCAGCATAGGGCGATGCTAGGGTCCTAAAATATCTGGGGCATAGGCCCTTTGTGTTAAATTTTGCTCACATTGCATTTTTTATGGCCATAATAAATTGCGGCATGTATTTTTACAGATACAAAAAACTATGTTCCTGTCACTAACTTAACGTGTTTTATTCATAGATACTATTAGGGTTAATTGAACCATTCTAGAAAAGTTAAGTTCTAGTAGAACTTCTCGAATTTTGAGAACTTAAACCGAACCGAACATTTTACTGTTTGTTTCAGTAAAGACATGCCATTTTCAGTTTCGTTTTCAGCGGCATTCTGCACTTTTGGTGGCCATCCAATCACCTTTCTGCACTTTTGGCAGCAATCTAATCAGTGCAGAGCAGAGAGAAGTGTCAAAAACGTCATCACTGAGGTGTAGGGCTCTCATTGGCTGCTAAAATCACATGATCGTGTTATATATATTTCCCTGTATTGCCTTGTGAATGCCATTTTCAGCTCACTCTCTGTACTGTACTGCACTCTCCATAGACATCAATAGTTAGGGAGTTTGTTATTGCTGGCTGCATCTTTCCCAAACCCAGAAACTGTTATTTGGTGACATTCAAGTTCAGTTTTTGAAGTTTTGGGGGTTCAGTAATTGTATAACACACCATCTCCAAATCTCCTATGTGTCAAATTGACTTTTGGGCCCACTCAGGATGCAGGGCCCTGTAGCAGCCGCTACTGCTGCACCTCCTATAGCTATGCCCCTGCTTGCAAGCTGTCCTCATCTTTTCAGTTATTCATTGAAAGGAATTAAGTATTTTAGCATCTCAATTTGTTTCTGTCACTCATACAGACAAATTTTCTTCACTAAGTTATTCCACATATCCAGATTATTGTTATGGATGGTAATTACAGCTTCTCATCATCTGTATAAGTACAAAAATTAACCAGAACATCTTCTCCCATTGACTTTAATGGGGTTCAAGTTCTAGTTCGAATAGAACCTCGAACCGAACACACTAAAGTTCGAGGTTCTAATTGAACTAGAACTTTTTACTGCTCGCTCATCTCCAGCTACTGTACATCACCTCAGCAGTTCATCGTATAAATAAAATTAGTGATGACAAATTTCCATCTTCAGAAGCGCTCATCTATGTATGAAAGGATAATACCTCAAGATTATACAGTTACCAAATAACAGACCTATACATGGAGCAAGTATACCATATGTATTACCATAATGCAGTTAATAAATAAAATTCACCAAGACCATCAATCCCAATAATAGCACTACATACGAACCAAATAATACTGCCAGACCATGACCACAACCAACCACCACATAGTGACTACTAGTAGACAGATGCTGTGCAGATGGTAGAAGTGATGACAGTGCAGTTACAGCCACGAGACCTCTTCTCTGATCAGAGTAGTCCTCTTTCCCATTTCGTTTTTTTCCTTTTGGTCCAAATTGGCTTGTTAACTTCTTCCAGCCATGAATCTTAAAATTCTCATTTTGCCAGCTCCTCCGTGCTTGTTCCACACCCTTCTAGAGGTAGGGAGTTATGGGGGTATAGGTGATGGCTGTATTTTGTGTTGTGTTGCTAGTGATTGATGTAGAAAGTTAAAACAAAAAATTCTTAAAAAATTGTTAAAATAAACACAAGAGTTAAACAATAGGTCATTTTTTTTACCTCAACCCTCAGCACATCAACAGCTATGTTACTATGTGTAATAGATTTCCTTTTCCTCATTAATACCTCCTTTACTTTTCAAAAGGCCAACATTTTCAGTTTTAATCATTTTACTATTCATATAGTTGAAGAATATTTTGGGGTTAATTTTACTCTCTTTGGCAACATGTCTCTGTTTCCAGCTGTCTTTATCTGTTTTTTATATAATTCCCCACTCCCACTCACCAGCATGTAGAGCATATAGAGGAAGGAAAAAAAGAGTATTTCTTAAAAATGCCCCCTAATGGTCTTTTTCTGATGTTATTCCTATATAAGAATATCCGTGACAGAAAAGTGACACACTTATAAAATGTATTTTTGCACCACTTTTGCCATTAAAAAAATAAATAAAATAAAGTGAACATCAGGCTATTTTTTATAATTTCTCTGATAATAACTATAAAAAAACCTAACGTAATAATTATGTAAAAAATCCTTACATATTATGAAAAATTTGAAAAAATTTGTAAAATAACCAAGTGTGAATAAAGCATTATAGCATTCAGACCAATATGTACTAAGAAAAATGTGTAAGTAAAGGGGGGCCACACAGGAACTGGTTAATGGTGATGCAACTGAAATTCTTTCCCCCCTCCCTATTTAGCCTAGAAATTGCTCTGGTTTAATCTCTGAGGAAGAAGTGAACCAAGCCTAACCAAGGTCATTATGAGGACATTGTAGAGCAGGCACTCTCTATGGCCTTTTGTCCTGTGTCAAGTCACGCGCCCACTGGTGTCAGAAACTAGAAAGTTGAAATCATGTTGAGCCCAACACAAAAAGTCATAGTTGCAAAATACAGCTACGGGTGACACAGTAAGCAGTCTATGAGAAATTATTGTGTAACCCCACTCATAAGTATAACAAATTTTTAAAATTATTGATCAGACAAATGAGGTAGGTATTATTGATAAACAGCTTTTCGGACCCTAGTTTCTGAAAATTAAGTCCTACGGTTTCCAACCTGAATACATTGCGTAAAATACATAAGGATCTGATCCACCGTCTGCGCCGACCAATAGTAGCCGAGAGAGGGTCTTTATCTAACAATGTGGCAATTTTTATTGATCATGTTTTGTGATGTTGTGCTATGAATACAATATCGTATGTTAAAGATACTTCAGATTTTTTATTGAAACTTTCAGAGATAACGGTCACCACAGGAATGCTATTGGTATGCTTTGATGTGGTCTCTTTTTAGATGTCCATTTCGCATGCTAGAGGATTAGCTGCTGTTAAACATAAACTTGCCAGCTTGGACATGTCTCAGGGATGTACACGGCTTGTCCTAACACTGCTTAAGTATATTCTCTATAGCAATTATTTTTTTGTTTGGAGATGATTACTACAGACCGTGTTGTGGGACCGCCATGGAGTCCAATGTGGCCCCCACATATGCAAACATCTATATGGTGGTCTTGGAGGAGGAGTTGGTTTACCCGTCTGACTGGTTTAGATATGTCCAATGCTGGCTGGTAAGGTTTCGAGTATATTGAGGAAACATTGGTCAATGGTTCAACAAGGTTGTGCAGATGTAACAGCAATCACTAATAAAACGTCAAAAACAACTGGTTGATCACCTCACCCGATTCTTTGAGGATCTTCAGCTGTAGAAGGCATGGAAGATGTGAGCCGACTCCCTTAGCAAAGTACAAACGAACAAGCAAAACACCAGCTTCCTTAAAGTGAAGAGTTAAAAACTTTTTAACACTTTGGGCGGCATGTATGAATGGGGTTGCGCCAGATATCTGGCGTCTTTTCAGACCGATATCAGGCGCAGTCCTGTTTACTACATTTTTAAATGGCCCGGAATAGAGGCGGGGTGCACTAGAACGGTAGTGACGCGATAGATTTATAGCTTCGCTATGGCATTCCTCGCCGCAATACTGCTGGAACAGGTATAGCACATTCAAAGTGGTATACCTGAGCCAGAAATGTCATACAAGCACTAGAATGTGCCTGATTTATGACCCGCTGTATTCTAGACTTATATTATGTACATGAAATTTGGCGTTTAAATGCCAAATTTCATATATGTCGCCCTTTATTTCCATTCTTTAAAAATCTGTCCTACAGTGGACGAAGAAGTGAACCAGGCCTAACGAAGGTCTTTATGAGGGTATTGTATAGCAGGCACTCTCTATGGCCTTTTGTCCTATGCCAAGTCACATGCCCATTGGTGTCAGGCACTAGAAAGTTGAAATCATGTTGAGACCAACACAAAAAATCACATAAATAACGTATTTATAGAACAGTTGCAAAATACAGCTACGGGTAACACACCAATCTATGTGAAATTATTGTGTAACCCCACTCATAAGTATAACGATGAATTTTTTAGAATTATTGATTGGTCTTACACTGGATAGGCTTTAAAATCCCACGCTGACGCATTTCAGACGGTTGTCCGTACTCATAGCATAACAATCAACTAATCCAACAATCAACCATACCATCTGATGTAGGAGGAGAAAGTATTTGCTACATTAAAAAGAAATCGCTTTTCCCATAGCGACATAAAAATGTTCGCCAGGGAAGGCAAAAAACAGGAGCCCATTGACGCACCTTTTTTTTGTAAAAAAAAAAACTGTCATAAAACATAAAAAAATTGTGATTCAACAGGTAATTCACTGCTTCAGCCATAACCCGTTGTTTTTCTGGAGTATAAGGACTGTATTTAAATAGATGAAATTCTTAGGAGGAAAGGGCTTAGTCGTGAGGGATACAGGGATACAGCTCCACTACATCACATGGCAGCCAGGTTTCTCCCTCTGTGGATATCATTTGTTCCACCATTAAGATGAGATGCTTAGTATCCCTCAAATATCCAGAAATATTTTTCATCAAAGGTTTCAACTGTGTATCTAACCACTGGCCTAATTTCTCATTGAGTGACCCCATACCTGATACTATTTGTCTGAATTTTGGAGGAAAATCACCCTTGTGTATCTTGGATAAGGAGTGGTATATAGGTGTAATGGGATTATTAACCATAATTCTGTCTGCTAAATTACGTGTAAGAACTCCCAGTTGTACCCCCCTATTGATTACAGTCTCCAGTTTTCTCATATAGCCTGTAGCGGGATCAACTTAAAGCACCTCATAATTTTCTCCTTGTAACTAAGTTAAGTTTTCCCATTTATACATCTAATAGTACCTCCTTTGTCTGTGGCACAAATTATGAGATTGTGATGTTGTTTTGCAACCTTTTTTATCCTTTTCTGAAATAAATGTAATGTAATAAGTCAAGATTGAACAGAGTTACAGATAGGTTTGCATATACAAAAAGTGTCAGCTGTCTCCAAAATTCCTGGAGCGTTTTCATTTTCAAAGATCCGTAAGAACTCGACAGTTTGTACTTCTTGAAATGAAAGACAAGTCGTAGTTAGATCGGGATCTTGACTTGTTGTAACCATAACATTCCCGTTATTGCCCGCACTTGGTATAGCGGTATTCTCATTGGAATCTACAAAATGATTTCTTGAAGTAACTAAGTATTCAAATGTATTAACATCAAGGAGGGTACTGTATTCATCAAGCATATTGGTGGTGGGCGAAAAACCCAGACCTTCCAAGTGGACCGATATTTGACTCGCAGAGATTATGTAGCTCGACATATTTTTAACCGCGAGTGTCAGGGCTGGGCAGCGCTCGGCTTGCAGGGAGGAAGAGTCTGCAGCAGCTGATCAGCGACCCCACCCTGATAGACAGTCTGCTAGGAGCTGTGTGAGTGACAGTGACAGAGGTCTAGCCACTCCTGATGGGGGGCGTGTCGCACCAGCCAATGGGAGGTCCCGGAGGCCGCTCCAATCAGCTACAGGGGCGGTGTCCGGGAAACACATTTAAACTCCCTGCTAGCTGAGTGCTGCGCCTGCGATATTCTCCTGGCTGACTTGCTACCTGTGTTATTGTTTATTCTGCTTACCTGTGTACCTGACCTCGGCTTGTTCTCCTGACCCCGGCTTGTCTTCTGATTTTGCACCTCGCTCCCGTTTGATTTTTGACCCCGGCTTGTTTACGTTTATCCCTCTGGTTCTGATTTGTGGCTTTGGCATTCCCGATTTGTTATTGACCCGGACTGTCTGACTATTCTTCCTCCTCACGGCCCCAGCACTTTAGCAGCGCAGGGACTGTTGTCCAGTTGCCGTCTGTCACCTAGAGCAGCATGTCAAGTAGGCAGGGACAATGGGCTGGGTTCCAGTCAGGGCTCACTCTACCTCCCTTGACATGACATTATCGCAGGCTGAAACCGTTACTGCTCTACCCCACTATGAACCCCATGACAGCTATGGTAGAGCAGATGCAGGGGCTTACCCAGGTAGTCCAAGATCTGGCGCTGAGGGTAGAACAGCAGGAATCTACCCCAAGGCAGAGTGTCCCTGCACTACCTTCCCCTCTTGTGGAGCCCCCTATCCAGTTGCCTGACAGGTTCTCAGGCAACAGGAAGGCCTTTTTGGCATTTAGAGAGGGATGTCGCCTGTATTTTAGGCTCCGCCCACGTACCTCGGGCAATGAGGAGCAAAGAGTGGGAATGGTTATGTCCCTACGTCAGGGTTCCCCCCAGGAGTGGGCATTTTCGTTACCGCCTGACCTGTCTTTTGTGGACAGGTTCTTTGCCGCCTTAGGGGTACTTTTTGATGACCCGGATAGGGAAGCTGTGGCCGAGGCTCAGCTGACCACCTTGAGGCAGGGTAAAAAGACGGTGGAGGAATTTTGCTCTGAATTTCGTCGCTGGTGCGTTCCGTCTGGGTGGAACGACCCAGCTCTCAGATGCCAGTTTAGATTAGGGTTAGCTGACCATGTGAAGGATATGTTGGTGGCTTACCCTACCCCTGGTACTTTAGATGAGGCCATGGCACTAGCCGTTCGTCTGGACAGACGCTTTAGGGAGAGACGTCGGGAAAAGGCTTCCTCTCCAGTGGTTCACTCCATGGTCACCTCTAAACCCGTTGTTTCCGATTTAAACCCAGAGGAGCCCATGCAAGTGGGGGCTTCTTCCGCGACTGCTGCTAGTGACCGTAGGACTACGCGTCGCACCCAGGGGTTGTGTTTCTACTGTGGCGAAAATGGACACGGCGTTCGGGAGTGCTCCAAACGGAAGACCAGGCCAGAAAAACTCCAGCGCCTAGGTGGTCAGCAGGAAGATCACCTAGGCGAATTTCCTATTATATCCAAAAAATTGCTGCTACCAGTTAAAGGAGTTGTCTCCCTTCAGAGTTTCAGAGAATGCATGAATGAAATACTCTGTCACTTCCTGGTTCAGACTGACTCATTTGCATAAGCTCCATGCTTGTACAGCTCCATGCTGTGCTGTGCTTTCAGATGCTAATTAGATCAGATTAGCGTCTCAAACTACTAACAGGACTTCTTATCTGATCTCCAAAACAAACTCCCTAATTACAGTTCTGTTTATTTTACATAAATCAAGCTTTTTACTGCCCAGCAACATGGACACTGGCAGGACCTGTGTGATGACATCACTCACTGTTATCTCATTGAACAAAACAGCAGGGGGAGATTGTTTACAGATCGGTTACTGAGGGAACTGAAATAGCAGGGAGGTCATAAATTCACTTGTATCTCCTTAGGGAAAACAGAGGAACAAAGCAATATATTTGGAAAATTGTCTTTATTTTGTGTTCCCTACAATGTGAAAGCTATTATTTGTAGCGAGACAACCCCTTTAAGATTGCATACTTGTCGCTGTTTGGTTCTGGGAGAGCGTTTGTGGATTCTGGATCAGTTTCTGATTTTGTTGATGCGTCTTTCGTTAAACGTCTAGGCCTACCTTGGAGACCGCTGTCTGAGTCTCTACGGGTTGTGGCTATTGACTCCACTCCACTAGCTCGGGGCACAATCCAAAATTGTACTCCTGAGCTGGAGATGGGGGTCGGATCCATACATACTGAAAGGTGTATTCTATTTATCTGGAGGGGTGCCGTGATGTGGTTTTGGGGTGCCCTGGCTTAAAAAACAAAAACCCGTTTTTGATGGTTTTCGGTAAATTGTCGGGGGGGGGGGACAATGGTGTTTTGACAAAAAATTTTCCCCCTAACCATACTGGGCAATATGAGGTGGAGCGTTTCCCTGTTTTTTCGTAAATTTGCTGCGTATTTTTCAGAAAAGTCAGAGATACTACCCCCCTATAGATCACGCTGTGCCTTGACCTATTGCCTGAGAAAGGTTTCCCAAGGGGGGAATATTTCTGTCTGGCCCCAGGAGACTAGCAAGAAAAAAATATATTCAAAAAGTTAAGAAGGGGGTACCCCACCTTCGGTGTTTTCCCATGGGGGCGGGTTTTTCTTTGTGGGAAAAAAGGAGGGGCCCTCCGCCCATACATAGATTACCTGAACTGAATAAAATAAGGGTTTAAAAAAACCAATACCTTTCCCCTTGACCCCGGATCTGTTCAACCAAATCCAGGGAGCAAAGGGTTTTTTCAATTGGCCCCTTAGGGGGGCCCAAAAAAACCTCATCCGTACCCGAAAAGGGGGTGAGGGGGGAAAAACCTTTTTTAATACCCCTGAAGGTCTTTTTGCGTTTTGGGTGATGCCTTTGGGTTGTGAAATGCTCCCGCGGTTTTCCAGAATTGGTTAATATTTTTCCGTGAATCATTGGTTGTTGTATGGTCGTTTCCCTGGATAATTTTTTAATCTTTCGGAAGGGGTGTCCCCGTTAAACAGTACAAAGGGTATTGCAAATCCTGAAGGAAAGTGTTTGTTTGTCAAGCTTGAAAAATGTGTTTTGGGGTGAGGGGGTAATTTCCTTGGGTCATTTGCTCCAAACCTTTCGTAGGGAACCCCGGAAAAATTCAGGCCATTCTCGTTGGGGGCCGCCCTTCATCTCTAAAGGGCCCTGCAGCGGTTCTGGGGTTTGCGAACTACATCATAAAATTTTTCGAAAATTTTTCTGTCTTATTTGGGCCTTTGATGGTTGCCCAAAAAAGGTTTGGGTAAAAAAAAGAAAATGCTTGGATGGGGGAAAATGTGTGCAAGTGGGTAATAACTGGCCATGATAAAAAACAAAGGGTGTAATTAAGGTAATACTAGCGGGGTCGCGTTACTATGGGGGGGTACCCAAGGGTAGTTTTGGGGCCCTACCCTCTTTAACTTTTCATTAATGATCTTCACGGGGGATTACACAGTGAATATCGATCTTTGAGACGATACTAAGCTCTGTAAAGTAATCAACACGATAGAGGATAATATGTTATTACAAAGGGGATTTTGATAAGTTGGGGGCCCCTGGCGGGGAAATGGAGATGAGGTTTAACACTGTTAAATGCAAGGTTAGCACATGGGAAAGAAATCCTTTTACATGATTACATTTTAAAAATGGAAAAACCTGGGTAAAAGTGAATGGGAAGGACTTGGGAATCCGGGGTGGACAGTAAACTTAATTGTGCACCCAGTGTCGGCCCAGCAGCAGCCAAAAGCAATAGGTAGGGGGGCATTAAAGGGGTTTGAGGCACTGATGAGAACATTTTTTCCCCCATTTACAAGTCATGGTTAGACCACACGGGAAATATTGTGTAATTTTTGGGCACAGTGCACAGGAAAGCATTGTAGAGCTTGAACAGGTACAAAGGGGGCAACAAAAAAAAAAAGGACTGGGTGGACTGTACAGAAAAGATTGCAAGATTAGGGTTATTTAGTTTAGGAAAGAGGTTGGGGGGGGGACATAAAAAATATGTTTAAATACATCAAGGTCAATATAGAGATTTCCCCCAAGTTTTTATTTATCACGGGCTGTACTAAACAAGGGGCCCCCCTTTACGTCTTGAGGAACGAAAGTTTCTACATAAACATAGAAAGGATTCTTTACTAAAAAGAGCAGTGGAATAGGGAATTCTCTGCCGAGGGACTTGTCAGGGTTTAAATTCAATAACGAGTTAAAAAAGGGTTTGGATGCATTTTGGAGCGTAAAAATATAACAAGTTACAGTGACTAGGATTCAGGAGAGGGGTCTTTGATCCGGGATTTTTTGATTGCCAGATTAAAAGTGGGAAAAAATTTTTCCCTTTTAAAATGAGGAAATTGGTTCTCCTCATTGGGGGTTTTTTCCCTTCCTTGGATCAACACCTTAGCACAACGGGGCTGAACTAGTGGACGACTTGTCTTTTTTTAGCCTTACAAAATATGAAAAATATGACTAAGAAGGGGGTGAAGTTCAGTAGTGGGAACCCGAGGCCATAGATGCATTTGAAAAGTTAAGCAGTTTTTGTATAGCTCCTGTGATTCAAGAGATCACAGCAAAACCCCTTTTTCTTGAGGTTGATTCTTCCGAGTATGGCGAGGGGCGGCTTGTTCGGGGTCGCTATTTGACTAACCTTCGCCCTTTTGGGTTTTTTACTAAATTTTCCTCAGCTGAAAAAGGGAATTTTTATGTTGGGAACGGGGGGTTGTTGGCTATAAGTGGGCCTTAAGGAATGGGCCCCCTTCTTCGAGGGGGCCCGCTTTAGGTCCCGGTCCTTAATGTCATAGAATCTTAACCTTTTTAGAGGTGCTAAAAGGTTAAATCCCCGTCAGGCGTGTTGGGATTTTTTTTTGCGCTTAATTTGTTGTTACTTACAGACCCTGGGTTTGAAAATGTGAAAGGGATGTCTATCTAAAAGCTTCGTGCCAGCCCCGCATTCAGGGGGATCCGGCACCCATATTCCCCAAAGGGGAGTTGTCCAGTATTTCCCTGTTTTTTGCCCCTGAGGTTAAAATCCACAGGGGATGACCTGTTAATGTCCCATTTGAAGGTCTTTGTCACCCCTCAGTTTCGGACGAATTTAAAGAATTCATGATTCTGGTTTTCTGGGGATCTGGTGTTGGGACAAAAAAACTTATTTTCTGTAAAAACTGGGTGGCCGTCATTGCCTCGATTGTTTTAGGCCATGTGGCATTTTGTGAAGTTGCGCTCGGGCAAAAATTCCCCGAATGTCCTCCTGGGGAACTTTGCCCCTACCTGTACCCGAAGTCGTGGACCCACTCTCCATGGGTTTTTTGACGGGCCCTTTCCCCCTTCAGGGGCAAAACGGTTTTTTGGGTGGTTGGGACCGGTTCAGTAAAATGTGCCTCTTGTTCCGTTAAGGGGGTTGCCATCGTCCAAAAAATGCTGAGCTCTTTATCAAACACATTGTCAAATGCATGGTTTACCAGAAAAAATTGTTTTGGCAAAGGGGGGTTTAGTCGTTTCCGATTTTGGAGGCCCCTTTTCAAGGTTTGGGTATTACCCCGTCCTTCTCCTGCCCTTTCCCCCAGAGACTTTAAAGGGCAGATGAGGGGTAAATCAAATGGTAACACAAAAACTCCCTTGTTAGTATCTGATCAGAGGTAGATGGGTAAATATTACCCTTGGTTAAAAATTTTCCATTAACAATCAGGATAGAAGTTGTTGGTACCTCCCTTTTACTGTAATTATGGTTTTCACCCCAAAGGGATGTGTATTTTCCAGTGCTATGTTGATCTAGCGGGGTGGTGTTTTTCATTAAAGATCTGTGACGTTGGGCCCAAAATTTAGAAGAACTTTGGGTTTATCCCCCGAACATCCAGAAGAAAATTTGAAGACGGTCTTTTTTTAGGGGTTTGCGGTTGGGGATAAAAAAATTTGGGTTTTCCACCAAAATCTGCGATTTAAATTCCCCCTGGTAAAAATCGCGCCCGATTTGTAGGTCCCTATGTGGTTTTTGGGGGTGGTTAACCCCCGTGGCATATCGGTGAAATTACCCCCGTCTCTCCGAATACTAAACGTTTTTCCCTGGGGATTTTAAGAGGGACATTCAGCCCGTTTCTCCGCCCCCTTGACCCCCTTTTCCGTTCGATAGAGGGGGGAGTTAGAAATGAAGTCGCCCGTATTTTTGGGTTCCGTAAGGGCCAAAAGGTCACTGCAGTACCTGGTCCATTGGAAGGGTATGGTCCTGAGGAGAGTCATGGGTTTGGCGAATTCCCCATGCTGATGACCTGGTGAGGGAATTCCATGAGTTTACCCAGCAAACTCAGACCAGGTAAGGGTCCCGGGGGCTTTCCCCCCTAAAAGGGGGAGTACTGTCAGGGCTGGGCAGCGCTCAGCTTGCAGGGGGAAAAGGTCTGTAGCGTGATCAGCGACCCCTCCTGATAGACAGTCTGTGAGTGTGTGAGTGACAGAGGTCTAGCCACTCCTGACGGGGGGCATGTCGCACCACCAATGGGAGGTGAGGCCGCTCCAATCACTACGGGGGCGGGAGTGTGTGCTGGATATTCTCCTGGTGTTTGCTACCTGGGTTTTGTTTATTCTGCTTACCCGTGTACCTGACCTCGGCTTGTTCTCCTGATCCCGCTTGTCTTCTGATTTTGCACCTCGCTCCCTTTTGGGCTTTTGACCCCAGCTTGTTTACGTTTATCCCTCTAGTTCTGATTTGTGGCTTTGGCGTTCCCGTTTTGGTTTTGACCCGGACTGTCTGACTATTCTTCCTCCTCACGGCCCCAGTACTTTAGCAGCGCAGGGACTGTCGCCCAGTTGCCGTCTGCCACCTAGGGCAGCACGTCAAGTAGGCAGGGACAGTGGGCTGGGTTCCAGTCAGGGCTCACTGTACCTCCCTTGACGTGACAGCGAAGTTCTCAAGTTCCAAGGTCCTTTCTTTTTTTTTCTTTGTTTCTGGCCCGCCCGTGTCTGCGTTTTTTGTTGGCAATCTCTGATATTCTCTATCCCCTGCATCACTGTGTAAATTGTATCTCTCTGCCTGGATTATATCTTTCTTTATCGGCTGAACTCCTCCTACCGCCAGTCTCCTGAACGTGATCTAAACCCGAACTTGGAAAATCACCTGAGGTACTTGTTGAGGAATTGTCCACAGAAGAGTTAAAGGGGATGTATCGCTTATTCAGTTCGTGTGTTTCAAAGTATTTTCAATATTCCAGCTCTACAATCCAGGGGCTTTTTCTTCCCTCCCAGCGGGGTGTTCTTAACTGAAGGGTGATGACCATCATCCCCCCCTTCACTGTTCATGCGGGCTCCCGAGCCCTGTCCCCCCCCCCTCTCTGTCTGAGTCCACATCTGTTCCTATCCCTATGCAGTCTTATTTTGTAAGAGCTGTTTAAATACCACATACCTGCATTCAATCTAGACAGTCTTCTATGAACTCAGTCTTCTATGATCTCTTCTCCTCTCTCTGCTGGAGGTTTGTTACAGTTGAATCCAGTGTTCCTATGAACGGCACAGATCTCCCTTCTATGCAGGAGAGTTAGGCACCATGGCACAATTTTGCTGTTTTCTGATTGTAGAATCAGCTGCAGTGTGTTTCTGCTGGGTGTGCAAAGTGAAAATTGTTAAAGGCCCCTTAATCTGAGTGAGAGAACAGGGATCGAGGCACATTTTGCTGTTTTCCGATTGTTTGAAGCGATTGTGTTTCTTTTGGCTTATGCAGAGTGAAAAATTTCCCGCTGGTCCCTTACTCTGAGTGAGAGAGGCAGGAAATGCACGCTCCTGTGAATCCGACCGGGGGCCAGACAGAATGTAGAGGCGTCAGCCAACCACAGGACAGGAGGAGGAATCCGACTAGCACTGGGGAACAGTGTTTACAGAAACAGAAAATAAGGGACACTGTTTAAAACAAGACAGCTTTGGGTAATGACATCCAATTGCAAATTTGTTTTGTTTTCACTGTCCCCTTATTCTGAAGACCATTTAATGTAATGATACAATACCTTTAATTTCAGAGAAACTGACTCTTGGTTACATGAATCTTGGACATTGTTTTCAATTCTACATCGTAAGATTGACTAAGGGTGATTTTCTGAGTAGCCCTGATGCCAAACATATACTTCATTTGCCGGTAATCTTGAGTATCTCTGTGGGACTTCTGTTGTTTTATAACGTGCTCCTCCAATATCTTTATAATGTCCTGTGTCTGTATTAGCAAGTCTACATTGTAAAGTGCTGCGGATTTTGTTGGTGCTATATAAAAATTATTATTAATATTATTATAAGAATAATTATCTCAATATTTCTTTATCTCAGCTTGTGCTTGTATTATTTGCTCTTCGACATCTGTTAACCCCTCAAGGACCTTGCATTTCTTTGGTTGACACGTTCGTTTTTTCCGGGTTTCCCAAAAGCCAAAACTTTTATTTTTCCCCCTAGACTATGAGGCTTTTTTTTTGCGGAAAAGAAGAACTTTCTAATGGTGTTATTCAATGTACTACAGAATATACTGGGAAACCGCAAAAAAAATTCCAGGTGGGACAAAATGTGAAAAAATGAAGCAGAGTTGCTGGATTTGTCCCCAGACCTAACCCCAAATGGAAAAATTTGTGGGAAGTTAAAAAAAAAGCGTTTTTGCCGTATGACCAACTTTGGAAAGAGGAGAAGAGACTAGGGATCAGATTTTGGTTGAGACATGAATGAATCTGATTGAGAGCACAGAAGGATTCAGGCAGGTGGATTTACCAAATACTAACATAAAAATTAAAATTTGATTTTAGGAGCAAAAAATAAAAAATCCGTTTCATACAAGAAAACAGAAAATAAGCAGATACTAAATAGTGGCAGGTCAAATTTATGTATAAGATAGGTAAGATGATTGTCTATGAAATGATGGTAGTTTCATGTTCAAAGCTCCAGTGGTGGTGAGATATGGAGCCTGAAAGTCAAAAGTTCAAAACCCTTTTACCTGTCAGTGTAAAACTTTAAAAACAATTGGTTGATCAGCGTAGGATCTTCAGCTAGTGAGGTATGAAAGAAGTGAGCCGACTATGTTCACACAGCGCTGCAAAACGCTTGAAATGCGGCGCACAATTACAGTCATTCATAGCACTCTTAGGGTATGTTCACACGGTGTATTGCAGCACATACAGTACGCAACACAATACATCATGTGCTTCGGGAGCTCCTACTCCCGAGGCGCGGGGGGGAGGGGGGCAGCAGCCCACCGGCCCCATAGACATGCTTACTCGCAGCCACGAAGACATGAATAAATGGACTGTCACATTATCCCCCTTTGCGTACATACGATTGTTTTTGTACGAGGGGGGAGAGGAGGCGTAATCCATAGTTCTCTATAAGAACTATGGATTACCGTAATTGCAGTGCACATCTCACCCATATTAAAGCGCAAATACGTGGCGAAATGGACGCCACAATTACACCGTTTGAAAATACCCTTAAAGCTTGGAATTACCTTTGTCTCCCTGATTTATATTGAGGGGATAATAGAAGTGAGTAGGGCCAGACCCCCACCCCATGCTTTAGGAATATGCGCTGGCCAGTGCGCACTTCTAAAGCACCCAGTGTATTGCAGCACATACTGTACGTGCTGCAATACGCCATGTGAACATAACCTTAGCACCGAAGGATGGATTTTTAAAGGACGTAAATAATAGTGGAAATGTATGAAAACTTCTCTAGGTCTAAGACTTTCTTTATTGCCCATAGCAACCAATCAGAGCCCCCCTTTTATTTTTTTAGAACACTATATGATATGAAAGGGTAACTGTGATTGGTTGCTATGGGCAACAACGAAAGTCTTAGACCTAAACAGTTTTCATACATGAGGCCCCAAGGTGTTAACAAGATTTTAGCTCTTCACTGCAAGGAAACTGGTGTTCTGCTTGTTCATTAGCATTCACAAATCCCTGAGTAATGTCATACAAGAGAGTTACAGGATTACAGGATATGTTGATCAGATCTGATACAGGATCCTTTAGGAAAACTACACAGATGGAGTGACATGTATGAACGGGGCCAATAAGTAACAATGTCCTTATATCTTTGTGTATGAACGGGGCTGCGGCCGAAGTCTGGCGACAGCACGGCTTTTCAGTCGTTTCTTTCAGCTTTTTATGTTTTCTAAAACCACTGAAAAAATTACTGAAAATAGCTCCCATAGATTTTAATAGTAAAACGTTCTGTTGTCTCCACAGAACTTCTTTTTTCTGCTCATTGTTCCTTTCTGGTCGTTTTTTGTAAAAATTTTTGCAAATATACGACACAGGCAGGGCAAGGAAAAATTTACTATCGGAGTTTATGTGACTTTTTTGGGTGCGTTTTTTGGACAGTTCTGCTGAAAAAAAATGCTTTAACAGGTATTAGAATTTTTTCATACATTAAAAACTGCAAAAAAAAAGTCCAAAAAACGCTCCAAAAAAAAAGGAAAAAAAACCTCGTCGGAAAGCTTTGAAAAAAAAAACCGATGTTTAAAACAGTTTTTTGTTTTTTTGTACTATGCTATGTGGCCTAAGGCTATGTCTCCACTGCACACGTTTTCAGTCGCTCTTTCAACACTTTTTTTCCTGAAAACTGCTAAAAAAAAACTACTGAAAACAGATCCCATAGACTATAAGGCATTTCACCGGTGAAATTTTGGGGAAGATTTCTGTATGCTGTTTTGTGGCTAAAAACCGTCCCCGGCATTACGGTAACCACAGTTTCATAGGAACTATGGATTCCGTCTCTCCCCCTCGCTCGGGGAATAGCCGCGGGAATAAAAGTGACATGCAAAATCGCGACATGGTAAGGAGTCTATGGGGCCGCGAGATGCGGCCCCCCAAATTCACGGGAGCCGGCTTTAAATTGCGGGGCGAAATCCGTCCCCGCTATTACGTCGGCAATAAGCCGTGTAAACTTTGCCTAAGGGTGCGGTTACACGACAAAGACAAAAATACCCGGGTGGTTTCCGGGCCGGGGATTTGGTTTTTTTTTTGGGAAAACATGGGGGGAGGCCTTTTGTCCTCGGTTTGTGGATTTAAGCCCCTCCCCTTGAACCACATGTTATTTCTGCCCCAAAAAACCCGGGGGAAAAAATGAAAAGTTTTTCATTAGCCGGTGTGTAAAAAAACTGTCCGGCAGAAAATCCAGGGAATTTGGGAATGTGCACGGGTTTTTCTAAATTTTAAATTTAATGTAAAAGTTGAAAGTCACCTTACAAGATTGGGTTTTAAATTTCCCCCCCAAAACCCTCTTGGAAAAAAACCACTGAAAAAACCCCGCCCCGGGGGCAAGCCATTTAAAGGGGTTTGTTTCACAGGGCTAATTTCGGGACCGAAATGACGGTAATCCATTGTTTCTCATTTGAGAACTTTGGGGTTTTTTCGCCAAACCCCTGCCCGCTTTGTAACAATATATCGTATTGTATCGTGGGGAGATAAGTGACCCTGTTAAATATTCAAAGCGGGAAAACGCGCCCAACCGAGTAATGAAAGGTAAAAAGGGGCCGGGGGGGCTGCTGGCCCCCAAAGCCGCGGCAGTAAAACCCGCGGGTTTTGCGTATGTATGCCCCCACAGTTAAAATCGTGTGGCTTAAATCTAAGAAAATTTAAAAATGTTATGTATTCTCTTTTTTTTCTTTGGGTTTCCCCGCATTTTTTGAAAAAATGTTGCAAAAAACGCCAAAAAACAGGGGAGAAAAGGGAAAATTGGAGTCTATTTAAACTGTTGGGCCCTTTTTTGACTGCCCCTTTTGGGGGTTTTTTTGGGGCGTTTTTTTTTTTTCCCCAGAAAACCACAGCCCAAGTATGCAGTGGGTTTTTTGCAAAAAAAAAAAATTTCACCAAAAAAAACACAAGCTGCAAAAAAAGGGGCGTTTTTTTAAACTGTTTTTTTTTAATTTCCCGGACAAAAAATTTAGTTGGCATGTTAATGGCACAAAAGAGTACGCAGTGCGGGACAGTACGCGCCACAATACATCATTTTTCTTTTTGGGGCCTGCGCTAAACAAGCACGAAACCTGTTTCGTGGTGGGGGGGGGGGCGCAGTCTAACATTATTCGTGGCGCACAAGCACCATGAATAATTGACATGTCATTTATCTCCCCGCACGTACAATTCCCCATATCTTTTGGGAAACCTGCCAATACACCGTACAGCTGGGGCGCGCGGGGGTAGGGGGGGAAAAGTCGGGCAAATTTTTCGCGGGCGCCAAAGCCCCCATGAATAATTTAAATGTCATTTTATCTCCCCGCCGGGGTACAATACGATTAAATAACCCCAGCCCGGGGAAAGAAGCGAATCCAAAAGTTCTCTATGAGAACTGTGGATAAAATGTTGGGGCTGGGGGGCATTTTGCTCAATAAAAGGGTTTTTACAGGGGCTTAAAAAATTTTGGGGCCCCATTTCACCACTTTTCTTCGGGGCCCGTAAAAAAAAAAAATTGAGCCCCCAAATTTTGAGGGGAAAAGCGCCCAGTCATTACGGTTAATTTCCCCAAAAAGAATTATGGATTAACCCTCCCTCCCTGGGTACAAATACACACCGGTGGTTAAATTGACATGTCCCAAGGAGTAATAAACAGTCTAAAGGGGGGGCGGGCCCACCCGCATCGTCCCTATCCCCACGGCTAATTGCGGGGCATACTGTACGCCCCTGCAATTTGCCGTGTGAAATTTAAACCTTAAGTGCATTCGCAGGGGAAATTTAAAACGCGCCCAAAAATTTGGCCCCAAAAATTAAAGGGGGAATAATTTGCTTGAGTGGAAAAATACACGGAAAAAATGCGCCAAAAGAAATTACCCTGGGTGAAATACCCTTAAAAGGGTCTGGTTTACAGAGTAAAGGCTAAAAGTAACCAAAAGGGGTTTGGGTCCCCACTAAAGGAATTTTTTTTTATATTAAAGAGGGTTAAAAAAAACCCAGTAACTTTTCAATATATGTCCATTAACAGTGTCCTACCTATTCCAAGATATCCATTTGTATGAGCTGCATCGCTCCCCCCAGGTCGGGTAAAAAGTTAGGCCTTTTTTTGGGTCTATCCTGCTTTGGCTGCCCGCACTGTTCCCATAGTACAGACCTTTTTCCCTTTTACGCAGGCCCCAGTGGAAGCCCGTAAAAAAGGGGCCCCCGAATTTTAAGTGAAACCCCCAAGTTAAAACAGGATGAAGTAAAATGAATAAATTTTAGTTTTAGGAAAAACCCCCCTTTTAAAAATTTAGTTTAGGAAAAAAGTGATTTTTAAAATCATTCGATTACCCATGTGCCCCTTTTGGGCTTTTTTTTTGGGCCCGCTTGGGTTTGGGGAGTCCAGTATAGTATGGGTTTAAACCCCATTAGGGTTTGGGGGTGGGGGTGGAGACTCAGTTTTTTACCAAATTTACTTTATTTTTTCCCTTTCTGCTCTTGGGTTTGGGCCAGTTCGTTCTAAAATTACCTATAAAAAGCTAAAAACTATTGGGCTGACTGGGTTTTACTTGTGATTGGTAAAGGGGGTTAAAGGCAGCTTTCCCAAAGGGGTCCTGTGGGTTAGCTCAGAGGAGATGATAAATTATAGTAAACACCCGCTATAAACCCAAACCCCGGGCCTCGTGGGGGAAATTTTGAAAGACGTTTTTGATGAAATTAAACCCAAAAAAAAAAGGGCCCCGTGCGCAGTAGGTAAGTGAGGAAAAGGACGCATGCGTGGTGTGTTAGAA
The DNA here is from genome assembly GCA_025379985.1 of Phyllomedusa bahiana. Lineage (NCBI taxonomy): Eukaryota > Metazoa > Chordata > Amphibia > Anura > Hylidae > Phyllomedusa > Phyllomedusa bahiana. The sequence continues at coordinate 90,173 of JAODAL010004159.1, forward strand.
TCGCCGATCTGTCTGCTAAATTGACGATGTGATGTAAAAGGGGTAATTTTAGTCATTCTACTGGTTATTAATTTCTGGTAGTAGAAAATTAAAATGAAAAGATTGACAAAATTTTTGGGATGCACTTTTGTTATGCTTTGGTTTAAAGACCCTTTTTGGAGTGTTTACAAAGGGTGATTTTGGGGTGTAGTTTTGAAAAGCCTTTTTTTTCCCTGGTCCAAAAAAACCCAAGGAACCCTCCCCCCCAGTTCCCTTTTCACTGGGTTGTTAAAAAAGGGAAAACCCAAAAATAGTTCGATAAATCAAATTTTATACACTTTTTCCACACTTGTGTTTAGGACTGAAAAAGTGTGACATGTCAATGCTGGAGGCATTTTACAGGAGTAAGACACCCTTAGGAATCGATTTTGGGGATTGGATTGTTTTGCCCGCAGGGAAAAAGCCTCACGCAAAATTTTGGGGGTTTATTGGGGAGGCAATATAAATCCCTTTTGGGTGTTTTAACCCCCCTTCTGGGGGTTTCCTGTTTATGTTTAAAACCCCCCTTCATGTGCGGCCCGTGTTTTTTAAACCCCCCCCCCCCCTTCATGTGCTGCCCGTGATGTTTAACCCCCCCTTCTTGGTGCTTTCTTTGCATCGTGATATGTTTTTAACCCCCCCTTTCATTGTGCTTGCCCGTGATGTTTTTAACCCCGTCACTGTGCTGCAGCCGTGATGTTTAAGCGCCCCCTTATGTGCTGCCCTGTGATGTTTAACCCCCCCCTTCATGTGCTGCCCGTGATGTTTAACCCCCCCCTTCAGTGCGATTGCGTGATGTTTTAACCCCCCTTCATGTGCTCTTCTGCCGTGATGATTTAACCCCCCATTTCATGTGTGCACAGTGATGTTTAACCCCCTTATGTTGCGGGCCCGTGATTGTTTTAAAACCCTTCATGTGCTCTGCTGTGATGTTTAACCCCCCGTCCTGTGCTGCCCGTGATGTTTAACCCCCCTTCCTGTGCTGTCCGTGTTGTTTAACCCCCCCCCGTCCTGTGCTGCCCGTGATGTTTAACCCCCCCCTTCATGTGCTGCCCGTGATGTTTAACCCCCCCCCTTCATGTGCTGCCCGTGATGTTTAACCCCCCCCTTCATGTGCTGCCCGTGATGATTTTTAACACCCCCCCTTTTCATATGTTCCCCTCTTCCATGTGCCTTTGCCGTCGTTGCCTTGACCCGTGATGTTTAACCCCCCTTCATGTGCTGTCCGTGATGTTTAACCCCCTCCCCTTCATGTGCATGTACGTGATGTTTAACGCCCCCCTTTCGATGTGCGCTGCCCGTGATGTTTAATACCCCACCTCTCATGTGCTGGCCCTGTGTTGTTTAACCCCCTTATGTGCTGCCCGTGATGTTTAACCCCCCTTCATGTGCTGCCCGTGTTGTTTTACCCCCCCCTTCATGTGCTGCCCGTGATGTTTTTTTTAACCCCTCCCCCTTCATTGTGATGCCATTCTCGCGTCCCTTGCCCGTGGAATTTGATGTTTTAAACCCACCCCCTTTCATGTGCTGCCCGTAGATGTTTTAACCACCTTCCTTCATGTGCTGCCGCGTGATTGTTTAACACCCCCCATTCATGTGCTGCCACCGTGCATGTTTAACACCCCCCTTCATGTGCTGGCCCGTGATGTTTATACCCCACCCCTTGCATGTTGCTGCTGTGATGTTTATCCCCGTCCTGTGCTGACCCGGTGATAGTTTAACCCCCCCCCTTCATGTGCTGCCCGTGATGTTTAACCCCCCTTCATGTGATGCCCGTGATTGTTTGAACACCCCCTTACATGTGTGCTGCCCGTTGCATGTTTAACTCCCGTTGATGTTGACGAGAGCCAGTTTGATGTGTTAACACCCCCCCCTTCATGTGCTTCTGCTGCCCCGTGATGTTTAACCCCCCCCTTCATGTGCTGCCCGTGATGTTTAACCCCCCCCTTCATGTGCTGCCCGTGATGTTTAACCCCCCCCTTCATGTGCTGCCGTGATGTTTAACCCCCCCCCCCCTTCATGTGCTGCCCGTGATGTTTTAAACGCCCCCCCCTTCATGTGTGGCCTTGTGTTGTTTAACCCCCCGTCCTGTGCTGCCCGTGTTGTTTAACCTCCCCATTTCATGTGCGTGCCCCCGCCTCCGTTAGTTGTTTTTATACCCCCCCCCTTCATGTGCTGCCCGTGATGTTTAACCCCCCCACTGCATGTGCTGCCCGTGATGTTTAACCCCCCCTTCATGTGCTGCGTGTTGGTTTAACACCCCCCCCACTTCTTGTGCGTTTTTTTCTTTTTTTTTTTTCCATATCCTTCTTATTATTTTCGTCTTTTTTGCCCGTGATGTTTAACCCTCCTTCATGTGCTGCCTGTGATGTTTAACCCTCCTTCATGTGCTGCCCGTGATGTTTAACCCCCCGTCCTGTGCTGCCCGTGATGTTTAACCCCCCGTCCTGTGCTGTCCGTGATGTTTAACCCCCCCGTCATGTGCTGCCCGTGATGTTTAACCCCCCCGTCCTTTGCTGCCCGTGATGTTTAACCCCCCCGTATGTTGCTGCCCGTGGATGTTTTAACCCAACCATCCTGTGCTGCACGGATGTTTTAAGCTCTCCCCCGTCTGTGCTTGACGTGATGGTTTAACCCCCCCGTCCTGTGCTGCCCGTGATGTTTAACCCCCCCGTCCTGTGCTGCCCGTGATGTTTAACCCCCTCTTCATGTGCTAGCCAAGTCGATGTTTATAACCCCCTTCATGTGCTGGGTTGCCTCGTGATTTTTAAACCCTCCATTCATGTGTGCCCGGGTGGTTTAACCCCTTCATGTGCTGCCCGTGATGTTTACCAACCTTCATGTGCTGCCCGTGATGTTTAACCCTCCTTCATGTGCTGCACGTGATGTTTTACACCATCCTTCATGAGAGTGCTGCCCGTGATGTTTTTAAACCCCCCCACCCCAGGTTCCTGTCCTCTGTCCCTAGTGATGTTTTTAAACCCCCCCCCCAGCTGCTTCCTGTCCCTGTGATGTTTAACCCCTCCCCCTGTCCTGTCCCCCTGTGATAGATTTAAACCCCGCCCCCATCTTCCGTCCTGTCCCCCGTGTTGTTTAACCCCCCCCCGTCCTGTCCCCTGTGATGTTTAACCCCCCCTCGTCCTGTCCCCCGTGATGTTTAAACCCCCCCCGTCCGTGTCCCCACCCTTGTTGATTGTTTTGTTAAAACCCCCCCTTCGTCCTGTCCCCTGTCGATGTTTAAACCCCACCCTGTCTGTCCCTAACTGTGAATGGTTATACCCCCCCCTAGGTCCTGTCTCCCCCGTGATGGTAAACCACCCCCTCGTCCTGTCACCGTGGATGTTAACCCCCATCGTTCTGTCCCTCTCGTTGGATGTTTAACCCCCCCCCTTCATGTGCTGCCGTGATGTTTAACCCCCCTTCATGTGCTGCCCGTGATGTTTAACCCCCCCCCGTCCTGTGCTGTCCGTGATGTTTAACCCCCCTTCATGTGCTGCCCGTTGATGAGTTTACCCCCCGCCGTCCTGTTAGATGCTGCCGGGATGTTATAGAACCCCCCCCTCGTCCTGTGCTGTCCGTGATGTTTAACCCCCCTCCGTCCTGTGCTGCCCGTGATGTTTAACCCCCCCCATCCTGTGCTGCCCGTGATGTTTAACCCCCCGTTCCTCTGTGCTGCTATCCTGTGATTTTACTCCCCCCGTTACCTGTCTGCTGTCCGTGATGTTTAAACCCCACCGTCCTGTGCATGCCCGTGTGATTGTTTAACCCCCGTCCTTTGTGCTGCACGTGATGTTTACACTCCCCATGTACTGTGCTTAGCAGTGATGTTAAACCCCCCTTCATGTGCTGCCCGTGATGTTTAACCCCCCTTCATGTGCTGCCCGTGATGTTTAACCCCCCTTCATGTGCTGCCCGTGATGTTTAACCCCCCCCTTCCTGTGCCGCGGTTGTTTTATAACCCCCCCCTTCATGTGCTGCCCGTGATGTTTAACCCCCCTTCATGTGCTGCCCGTGATGTTTAACCCCCCTTCATGTGCTGCCCGTGATGTTTAACCCCCCTTCATGTGCTGCCCGTGATGTTTAACCCCCCTTCATGTGCTGCCCGTGATGTTTAACCAACCTTCATGTGCTGCCCGTGTTGTTTAACCCTCCTTCATGTGCTGCCCGTGATGTTTAACCCTCCTTCATGTGCTGCCCGTGATGTTTAAACCCTCCTTCATGTGCTGCCCGTGATGATTTATACCCCCCTTCTTGTGCGGCCCGTGTTGTTTAACCCCCCCCCTCTTTCCGGTTCCCCATGTATGTTTAACCCCCCCCCCGGTCCTGTCCCCTGTGATGTTTAAACCCCCCCCCGTCCTGATCACCCGTGTGTTTTAACCCCCCCGTGACCTGTCCCCGTGTAGTTTAAAACCCCCCTGTCCTGTCCCCCGTGATGTTTAACCCCCCCTTTTCAAGTGCTGCCGTAGATTGTAACCGCCCCTTTCATGTGCTCCCAGTGAAGTTTTAACCCCCCCCGTTCCTGTTGCCGTGATGTTTAACCCATCCCCCGTCTGTGCTGTCGTGATTGTTTAACCCCCACCCGGCCTGTGCTGTAGTGATGTTTAAACCCCCCCCCGATCCTGTGATTGCCGTTGATGTTTAAACCTCCGTCGGGCGAGCCGTGATGTTTACCCCCCCTGCTGGTGTTGCCCGTGATGTTTAACCCCCCTTGTCATGTACTGCGACGTGATGTTTAACCACCTTTCCATGTGTCTGCCCGTGATGTTTTAACCCCTTCATGTGCTTGCCGTGAATGTTTTAAAACCCCCCCTTCATGTGTGCCCCGTGATGTTTTAACTCCCCTACATGTTTAGCTGCCCCGTGTGTTGTTATCCCCCCTTCTATGTGCTCGCCCCTGATATTTAACCCCCTTCATGTGAGATGACCCTTGATGGTTTAACCCCTCATGTGCTTGCCTGTGATGTTTAACCACCTCAGTGGTGACTGGTTCCGTGGATGTTTAACCCCCCTCTTTCATGTGCTGCCCGTGATGTTTTAACAAAATCCTTATATGTGCTGCCCGTGATGTTTACCCCCCTATTCTATGTGCTGACCCAGTGATGTTTAACCCCCCCCCCCCTTCATGTGCTGCCCGTGATGTTTAACCAACCTTCATGTGCTGCCCGTGATGTTTAACCCTCCTTCATGTGCTGCCCGTGATGTTTATAACCATTCCTTGCATGTGGCTGTCCCCGTGATGTTTAAAACTCCCTCCTTCAATGAGATGCTGCCCTGTAGTTGTTTTTTTTAATACCCCCCCCATACCGTTCCTGTAACCCCTCGTGATGTTTTATTTTTTAATCACCCTCCCCCCAGCCCCCCCTTGTCCTGTCCCTGGTGATGTTTATGTATACCCCCCACCATCCTCCTCTGTCAGGGTCCCCGTCGTCCTGTCATGTCAGGACCGTGTGATGTTTTAAACCACCCCCTCCACCCCCCCCCCCCCCCCCCACACCCGTTATTTCACCCTCCCTCGTCACTGTCCCCTTATTTGTGGTGTGAAGACCCACCCCCCGTCCTGTCCCCTGTGCATGTTTTTAATCCCCCCTCGATTCCTGTCCCTGTGATGTTTAAAACCCCCCCTCGTCCTGTTCCCCGCTGTGTTGTTTTTATTGTAAAACCCCCCGTCCAGTCCCAGACTGTGATGTATAAACCCCCTTATGTGTGCTGCCGTGATGTTTATATACCCTTCATGTGCCTGCCTGTGATTGTTTAACCCTCCTTGCATGTCCTTTCCTGTTGATGTTTGATAAACCCCCCCCGCCAGCCGATAGAGTTCCACTGTGATGTTTAAACCCCCCCCGTCCTGTCCCCTGTGATGTTTAACCCCCCCCCCCGTCCTGTCCCCTGTGATGTTTAAACCCCCCCCGTCCTGTCCCCTGTGATGTTTAACCCCCCCCCGTCCTGTCCCCCGTGATGTTTAACCCCCCTTCATGTGCTGCCCGTGATGTTTAACCCCCCTTCATGTGCTGCCCGTGATGTTTAACCCCCCTTCATGTGCTGCCCGTGATGTTTACCCCCAGCTTTCATGTGCTGTCCGTGATGTTTAACCCCCTTCCAATGTCTGCCAGTGATGTTTAACTCCGCCCGTTTCCTGTGATGCCCGTGATGGTTTTAAATCCCCTTCATGTGCTTTGCCCCGTGATGTTTAAACCCTCCTTTAATGTCTGCCTGTGATAGTTTTAAACCCCACCACCTGTCCTGTCCATCCTGTTAGATGTTTAACCCCCCCCCCGGCCTGTCCCCTGTGTTTTTTAAACCCCCCCCCCCGTCCTGTCCCCTGTGATGTTTAACCCACCCCCCCCCGTCCTGTCCCCCGTGATGTTTAACCCCCCCCGTCCTGTCCCCAGTGATGTTTATAACTCCACCCCTCCACCCCGTCCTGTCCCACGGTGATGTTTTAAAACCCCTCTCCCCCCGATGGTCCTGTCCCCTCAGTGATGTTTAACCCCCGTCCTGTCCCCGTTCGATGTTAAACCCCCCTTCATGTGCAGTTGTGATGTTTATACCCCACCCCGTCTGGGATGCCCGTGATGTTAACCCCCCCGTTCGCCTTTGCTCGCCCGTGATGTTTAAACGCCCCCTTCATGTGTCTTTTTGTCGAGATGTTTAACCCCCATTTTCACTGTGCATGTCTCGTAGATGTTTAACCCCCCCGTCCTTTGCTGCCCGTGATGTTTAACCCCCCCGTCCTTTGCTGCCCGTGATGTTTAACACCCCCCGTCCTGTGCTGTCCGTGATGTTTAACCCCCCCCCCCGTCCTGTCCCCCGTGATGTTTAGCCCCCCGTCCTGTCCCTGTGATGTTTATCCCCCTCTCCCCCTGTCCTGTCCCTGTGATGTTTATCCCCCTCTCCCCCTGTCCTGTCCCTGTGATGTTTATCCCTCCCCCCCACCCCGTTCTGTCCCTGTGATGTTTAAAACCCCCTTACGTTCATGTCTTGGTGATGGTTTATCCCCCCTCACAATCGTCCTGTCCCTGTGTGTTTATCCCGTTTCTGTTCCCTGTGATGTTTATCCCTACCACACTCCCCCTTGTCCTGGTCCTGTGATGATTTTTTATCCCTGTCCTTGTCCCTGTGACTGTTTATATCTGTCTCCTCCTGGTCCCTTGTGATGTTTATCCCTCTCCCCCCCACCCCGTTCTGTCCCTGTGATGTTTAACCACAACTCCGTCCTGACTCTGTGATGTTTATCCCTATCCCTCCTACCGCGTCCGGTCATGTGATGTTCTATCCCCATCTCCCGTCTAGTCCCTGTGATGTTTATCCCCGTCCTGTCCCTGTGATGTTTATCCCCCCACCCCCGTCCTGTCCCTGTGATGTTTATCCCCGTCCTGTCCCTGTGATGTTTATCCCCCCCCCCACCCCGTTCTGTCCCTGTGATGTTTAACCCCCCCTCCGTCCTGTCCCTGTGATGTTTATCCCCTCCCCCTCCGTCCTGTCCCTGTGATGTTTATCCCCTCCCCCTCCGTCCTGTCCCTGTGATGTTTATCCCCGTCCTGTCCCTGTGATGTTTATCCCCTCCCCCTGTCCTGTCCCTGTGATGTTTATCCCTGTCCTGTCCCTGTGATGTTTAACCCCCCCTCCGTCCTGTCCCTGTGATGTTTATCCCCTCCCCCCCCCTGTCCTGTCCCTGTGATGTTTATCCCCGTCCTGTCCCTGTGATGTTTATCCCCGTCCTGTCCCTGTGATGTTTATCCCCGTCCTGTCCCTGTGATGTTTATCCCCTCCCCTGTCCTGTCCCTGTGATGTTTATGTGCATTGTTCTGTGCCTGTGAATGTGTTAACCCCCCTCGTCCTTCCCAGGGATATTGTGATGTTTTATCCCCTCCCCCCCCGTCCTGTCCCTGTGATGTTTATATCCCTTCCTTGTCCCTGTGATGTCTTATCCCCTCCCCTGTCCTTAGTTCCCTGTGATGTTTTATCCCTGTCCTTCCCTGTGATGTCTAACCCCATCCTTCTCCGATCCCTGTCCCTGTGATGTTTATCCCTCCCCCCCGTCCTGTCCCTGTGATGTTTATCCCCGTCCTGTCCCTGTGATGTTTATCCCCGTCCTGTCCCTGTGATGTTTATCCCCGTCCTGTCCCCGTCCTGTCCCTGTGATGTTTGTCCCCGTCCTGTCCCTGTGATGTTTATCCCCCCCCCCCCCGTCCTGTCCCTGTTGATGTTTTATCCTTTGTCCTGTCCCTGATGATGTTTAATCCACAACGTTTCTGAGTTATTCCTTAGGTGCTGTAGTGACTTTTATGTTTAATCCCTGTACTGTTTCATTTCTTGCTGTTTAACCCCCTGTACTGTGCTGCCTGGGATTTGTTCTCTGTACTTGTCCTCCCATATAATGTTGTTGTTTTGCAACTTTATGTTAGTAACACCCCGCTACTGTTGCTCCCTGTGATGATGTAAGGTATCCTTCGTGCTGGAAACCTTGCAGATGTACAGGTGTTTTGGAAGCATAAAGAAAGTTTTTACACGTTTGTAGCCCCCTGGATGCTGGCTCTTTACTTCATTTTGCTGATTTGTAATACATGCTGTGCATTCAGGGGTTTTGAGCCCTATTGAATGGTTGTGCTGCTGGCTTCCATTTTCTTAGTTCACCTCTGGTCTCTAATCACTACAGGTAACAGCCCAGCAGACTCCCTGTTTGGTGGTGACAGCAGCGGTTATTGGGTCTTGCTTGTCGCTGAGCTGCAGAAGAGGTGAGTTTTGTCAGTGTGCTAGCTGGGCTTTACCTCCGGGTCACACGTGGACAGTGCTGCTGTAGTGTGCCAATTATCCAGCCAAATGGTAAGCGGGAGGAAGTGGTGGTTACTACGGTGACCGCACCCTCTGCTCTGTCACACGTCACATTACATATTGATGTGTGTACTCTGCCAGTATATTGTGTCCACATAGTGGTCCTGAATTATTGAAGCGGAAAGGACGTTTTAAGATTTGATGACAGATTACCTTGTATTGTCTAATAATAAGTGAAATCACATAGGCTTGGTGTCTGCACTAGTAGTGAACTGTATTCTCTTATTTATTCTTAACTGTATAGATCCACATTTTGGGACTCTACAAAAAACCTAGCCAGCTAATATTTGAAATTAGCATTCGCTGTAGTCAGCCACCAGCGCCCTGACATAGATCAGCGTTGTGCGATCAAGCCACGGCCGCACCAACACCCCCAGCCCCCCCGCAATCAGCGTTGTGCGCCACCCACCGGTGCATCCCCCCTATAACATTGTGCGTCAGCCACGTGGCAAACCCCCCCACTCCGATCGATTAGTCGTTGTGCGTCAGACACCGGCGCCCCCCTCTCAATAGCCGGCATCAAATTTTTGCTCGCAGTAGACCTAGGTTCACACTGTGTTTTTCATGGCACATCGTGAATTACAATCATGCAGTTAATAAAAAGAAATTCACCAAGGAGCATTATCTCTACTAATAGCACTACATAAGAACCAAATAATGCTGCCAGACCATGACCACAACCACACCAATCAGTGGACTATTAGTACATGATGCATTGATTGCAGATGTAGGGCTTATAGAAGTGAATGACAGTGCAGTTACAACCAGTGAATCACATTGAGACATCTTCTCTGATCAGTCAGTCTTTTGTCTTTTTTTGTTTTTTTCCTTTTGGTCCAGATCGCCTTGATGACTTCTATTCAGTTCTACGTTCATCTGAGATTGTTTCTCACTTTCCGAGCACTCTCCCTGCTCAGTGTTCCAATCCTGTAGGGGAGGTTATGGGGTGACAGAGTAGGGCTTGCTGTATTTTGTGTTGGCAGTAGGACAGAGGTAAAGAACAATAGGTTGTGGGGTGGGAACTGGAGAGAGGGGACAGAGGATCACAGGTTAGGTGGTTCACACACTACTGTTTTTACCATACAGTATAGATACACCTTTTTTTTTTTTCTTAATGTATGGCTAAAAAAATTATCAAAACGTATACATTTTTGGGTGTACGTCTGTTATTTTTAATGTATCTGTCTACTATATAGTGGATTATGCTTCTTTCCTTTAAATAAATATATATATATTTATATATAATATATTAATATAATATATATATATATATATATATATTATATAAATTGTAGAAAGAAAAATTGAAATGCAGCACTCAAAATATCGCAAAATAGGGGTGCCAGCAGAAAGAGTTTCGACCAAAAAACCAATTCAGAATAAAATAGAAAAATCCACAGCACTCAAATTGTTTATTAAAAGTGAAAAAATCAGTGCTTTATTCACCCATCAGCAACGTTTCAACTCCATTTGTGGAGTTTGAAACGTTGCTGATGTCGTGAAATTAAGCATGATTCTTTTCACTTTTATAATCATTTTGGAGGCTTGTGGATTTTTTATTTTATATATATATTATATATATATATATATATATATATACACACTATTTTACTGAAGTCTGTTCTAGTCAATACAGTTTTGTGATTTGAATAGAAAACATGTATATTAAATGCATGCAAACTGATACCATTATATTTGCATACGTTGCTCATTCACTTCAATACAAAAAAAGGATATTTTTTTGCAGGACACAAAAGACTAAATTTTTCTGAACCAAAAAAAAAATAGTATATGGACGTAACGCGAGTCGAACGTATTCAAAAGCATGCTCTTCTGACTTCACGTTTCACCATTAGAGTCTATTGATACATCAAGCCATATGTTACTATACTGTTTTTAGGTATCAAGACATATATATTTGACATAAGCAATAGACGTCGTGTGAACCGGCCCTTACAGGCACAATATCCTGTGGGGAGAAAGAGGACCAGCTCCCTGGAGATTGTTCTGTAGTTGTGGCCTGTACCCTCCAGGATTATATTGTGGGCCTTAAAGGGGTTGTATCATTACATTAAATGGTCTTCAGAATAAGGGGACAGTGAAAACAAACAACTTTGCAACTTTACAGAGAGGTGGGGGGAAGAACAGGGATGTGCTATCCCCTCCCACTGATCTCAAACACACTGACTCGGGAGCGGGAGCCGAAACAGTGGAAGGGGGGGGGGGGTTATGTCACCCCTCTTCAGTTAAGAAACCACCCAGCTGGACCGAGGGGAAGAAAAACACCCCTGGATTTTGAAGTGATTGAGGAGAAACTGAAAGTACAAGGAAACACACAAACTAATCAAGCGATAAATCCCCTTTAAGTCCAGCCTCTGCATCCCCAAAAGGTCAGCCGCAGGAATGATCTTCAGTGGGTGCAGGGCATGGAGTTTAGTACTGTCATATTTTTGTAAAGTGTTTATTTAAAATGCTTTTTGTTGTTTGTGGGGTTAGTGTCAGCCTTTAGGGGACAAGAAAACCACGAGGGTCTGGACCCAAGCCCCAGGCAATACTATGTTCTCCAAAAATTGAGCTCTTGAGATAAGCTGGCGGCAGAAACGCGCGTCGAGGCTTATACCCTCTTGGTGAATATCCACAACCTTGGTAATGAATTGAAATATAGGTTTTTGTCTTTTTATTATAAAAATTTTTTGGGGGTTTGGTGCATTTTAGTTTTTTTGATCACTTGATCTGTTATGTGTATATTTATTATGTATCTTTCCAATTTACTGTTTGTTAACTTTGGGTGAGGGATGTGTCACCAATATTTGTATTGGGGGGTATTGTTGTTTTTAATGTTTTTAAGGTTTGTTTCAGTTGATAGCTGAATTTTTTGTATTTAGAATGTATTTTTTTATGGAGAATGAAAAATCATTATATGGTAATTATTGGAGAGTCATTATACTTCATATTGGTACATGTTGTTTATGGTATGGTGACTTATACTCCTGTTTAGACCAGTTTTTGAATTGGTATTGTGTTCTCCAAAAATAAGCCTTATCCTGATAATGAGCCCTAACTGGATTTTTTAGGGCTTTTGGAGTAGGCTTGAAATATAAGCCCTACTCCAAAAGTAAGTCCTAGTGATAGTAAATAGGCCCTAGTGACAAAAAATAAGCTCTATCAAAGGTTAAAGCCAGCACAAAGTTGCGGCTTACATCTCCTGCCTCCTATTAGATGCCTCCTGCGGCTTCATGTCCCATATTGCCTGATTAGTACTAGAGTTGGTAAGCTCTCCTGTTCCACCTCTTGTGTTGTCGTGACAATTCGGGTAGTACCACATCTGACCATGGAGAGCCCTCAGGCTGTACTGCCTTATCAATATATAGTAGGTGGCGGCACCCCGTTGATGAGGGTGACTTGCTGGGTGCTTGTCAGGTGGTGGGGGTACCAACAAAATAGCAGATATGTAGTACTGACAGCACTCAGATTGTGA